>JAHREE010000487.1:2312993-2429502 GCA_033628505.1 Tringa tobata
GACTCGGGGCCAGCCAGTACCCCGGCCGGGAAGTGCAGAGAGAGGAGCTGGGCGATTGCCCACGCGGGGTGTGCTGACCCCGAGTGACCCTGCCTGCTCTCACTGCACCCCGGGCCCCCAGCGTACAGGGAGCACAGGGGCTTACAAACCAGCAGTTGCAGGGGCTGCACAGCTCGTTAGCTGCCCAACTCACCCCCGAGTGATGGTAAAAAAAATTAAGTATTTGTTACTTTGTGGAATAAACACCCAAACTGTCATCCCAAAAGGGACACTAAGCACACAGATGACTCCCAGCTTCACAAGATACACACACTTTCCTCCCTGAGGCTACAGATCTTTTCCCTCAGCTCAAGCAGACTCCCACCCACTTCACCAGAAGCCATGCTGAAAGACATTCACCACCCCAGAAGCACTGAAAGACCCATTCCTCCCTCTGGCATGCTGCCCTAAAGAGGGGAAAGCTCTCAGCAAGAAGCCCCACAGATATACCCAGGCTGTATTTGCTAGGCAAGAAAAGGGAGAGCTAAGAAATGCCCCACCACACACACTCCCCTCCACCGACACGCCGGAAGGATTATGGGGCCAGCACAGGGAACTTCTTGTCCTGCCAGGGCATGAACCTTCCTCTCCTGGTTTCCAGGAGGCACAAAGCAGCTCCGAGCAGTTACAAGCAGACAGGCTTTGTACAGAGTTCCCACAAACATCACTGCTTTTATTTAAAGCAGAAAACACAGGATGTTACAGATGAGCGGAAAAATGTGAACTGCCCCACTGCCTGCCGAGCCCCTCAGACAGGAGAATGCTTTTCTGGAAGTCGGAGGGTCTCCAGACAGGATTAGGAAAGCACATAGTGTCTGCTTTAGCTTTTTATTTTTGCCCTGGTTGGCTGCAGCTACACCACCCTGCACCCCACACATAAACTCCCCCCCCTCCAGCCAGGGTCCTCTACCTTCCCTCCCACTTACAGCTTCCCATACCCCTTTTGTATTTGACTCCTGGGAGGCCCTTTTCAAAATGCTTTTGTCAGCTCTGTCTCTTTGAAACACTGGAAAGCTACCAGCGAGAAGCCTGGCTCCGGCTCCCCGCCGCCAGTGCTGGCAGGGGCTTGCCCATTCCCCTGCCAGGCTCTCTCCCTCCGCAGGAGCCCACGGGCAGGAGCCACAGCCACCTCTGCCCCTGCTCAGCTTCACACAACTCAGCACGGTTGTACCATTCAACAGCTCTACAGCTTGCACAGCGACTGCCTTATAGCACCCACCAGCATCCACAAAACACCAGATTCCCCAAAACTCTGACACCTGTTACAGAATTTCCTCACAGAACTTTGGGGAAGAATCATTATAAAAAACTCTTCAAGGATCCTGCAAGACAAAGGTGGCCATAGATGTTTTCTTTTTTTTTTCCCCTTTCTATTCTTCAAGCTGAACAACCACCAGCCAACCTAACACATTTATCAAGATAAACTGAAAACACCTGAACCTTTTAGTCTCAAAAATTGAAACTTACAACTTATTTAACCATCCACAGGGTTCTGTACAGATGCTACTTACCTTACAATCACTGGAAAACCACAAAGGAGCCACAGACCTCAGAGCAAGGAACAAACCACATCAGTTCTATGGAACCAAGACACCTTTAATGGTGCTACGCTTAATTTATACCCCTTACAACACCTGGCCCAGAGTGCCTCTTAATTGATTACAATTAGAAACTGTTGGGTGGCTTGCCCCTGGTGTCAGTGACCACAATTGTATGATCTGGTGAAAAGACAGGCAGTTACTATTTTTTAACCCCAATTCCATTTTTTGAGCATAGTAAAATAGCTAAGCAATGTATTGAATGACACACTATTACTCACATGCTTAAGCACCTGGGTCCTTGATCTTGTGCTTTATAAAGTGCTCTGAGCAGTGCTGTAATTGCCTATAAATATGCTGCTGATCATGCTTAAAGGGACACTGTCAAGGTTGGCAGGCCTACGATTCGACTTAGTAAAATTACATCTTAAAATAATTTTATTCTCAATGTTCCTGAATTACTAACCTGGGGTTTTCATCATGCTTCCTTTTACCAGCCCAGGTCCTAGGATTAATAAGGTTATGGGAGATTGTTCACTTTTGAAGCAATGCCGTACTCGTAGAAAAAGTATTGATAGAGGCTAATGTCCCCACCCCAAACATGCAAGTAAAAGTACTTTGCTGTAAAACCTATTTTTCCTGATGTGAGTGAGCATGACCTTTATTGCCCTTATGGTTTGCAATAAGGTCACTCCTTGTTGAAACAATGTCTTGTAAAAGAAGTCTTCAAGAAAAACACGGGGCTGAGGGGATCAGGTCTGGGCAAGTCTGCAGCTGCACGAAGTACCCGTTTTCCGTGGTGTCTCTGTCAGTCAGTGGCCTCGTCCTAGTTGAGCTAAAGGGGAGGGGATGCAAAAAAAGAGCGATTCGGGGAATAGAGTTACAAAGCTGGTGAGGAGCCTGCTACTTCATGTTGTCCTCGGCAGCGATGGGGAAATCCCAGGGAAGAGAGCCCTTTCCCGCACTGTCCCTTCTGCGAGCAGCTCTGTGGCTGGAGCCCGGCGGCGGGGAACTGAAGCCAGCTATTGAGGAGTTTTTTGATCTCCGGCAAAGAGCGGTACTTGGCTTTCTCTTAAGGACAGAATACAAATAGCGAAGGAGAGAAAGGTGGCCTGGGATTTTTCCTTTTATGAAGGGGCTGGTTTGTTTCCGAGCTGAATAACTCCGCTCACTCTGAGAGGCAGCCCTCCAGCACACTTTGTACTCACGGGAAACCTGCAATGCCACAGTAACCAAACGCATAGGGGCCAGTAAATGAAAAAGTATGGCTCATCGGTGCCAGGGACAATGCAGGACAGGGGTCTGCTGAGGGGAAACAGAGTGAGAAACTGTAGGCAAAGGCTGCCCTGATAGTGCCAGGGTGGCTGTGTAGAAAGGCATTTTTGGAAGAGGCGATACGGCCTTAACTCCCCTGCAGTATCCTGCTAGACTCCGTGCTGCAAGGTTTGAAGACAAAGCTCTTGAGTTTCTCAAGACACAGGCCTACAGCCAGGCTTCACCTGCCTTTCTGCCTGGGAGGTGAAAGATTTACAGATACCCTAGATGTGAGGCAGCATATTGGACGTGCTCATCCATTCCAGGTGTGTGTTAGTCACAGGACAGGCACTGCCTAAACTCCAGGGACTCAAGGGAAGCCCTGGCAATGCATTAAAAAACCCCCAAAAGAACAAAAACACAAATAGAAGGCCTCTGGAGCTTGGGAAAAAGGCACACCTGCAGCAGTTATGCCTAAACCAGGGACTGGTGAGTGCTCATGGCCGGTGGCATCACCTGATCCTGAAGTTCCTGAAAGAGGCAGGAAGAGTAAAAATCTTCCTCTTAACTTTTTTTTTTTTTTTCCCCCAATTACGGGAAAGAGAAGAAAGTCAAAGAAAATAAAAACCCTCAAGCTGAAGATCCCACAGAACAGAAAAAGGCAAGTCTATCATCAGTCTAACATTGACACATGCAGCTCAATGTTTCGGCAGGTGGGAAGGTGCTCCCCACACTTGCAGTATGCACCCAAGAGAAGAGGGCAGCGCAGGGGCTGTGTCTCTCACACCGACACGTCTTGCAGGGTGTGAATATGGATGTGGGTAAGGACTTGGAAAAGATTTCATGCGTCTAACACTAAAAAGTGCATTTTGAGCTCTAACAGTTACAGAGAAACACTTGAAAGTGCAACTTGCATATATTTTAAGAGCTTCCAGAAACCAGAATAAAAGCAAAATGAGCCCAAAGTCTGTACTTTTAAAACTACCATGCTTTTTAGACAAAGCTCATATCTCCTAATTTGTTTTGAGCTGACCTGATATTTTGAAATGGTTGTCCTTGAGAATTGTAAAACCTTGTTTTATTTTTCATAGATTTATTCCATAGAAATGCTTAAAAAGCAATAAAATGAATCTCAATAGCCTTGCTTAAATCCATGATTATATCAATTCCGTGTTGTGGGTATGCAGGGAGAAACTAACTGAGTAGGAAATTGTAAGCGATTCCTGTAACAATAGTTACATTGTTTGTACACATATATACAATAATAATAACAGAAAAGCAATAGCAACCTTGCAGTTACAAATATACCCAGTGCCCTTAAAAAATATATTTGTATATACTGTGTCTAGCCAGATTAACTGTGTTGTTAGGGATTGATGCATTCCGTACACTGCACCCGATTTACTGAAGTTTTGTCTGGGCTTCTTTTCTTCAAAACTGTGGCTGTGCCTGATATTCACCAAGAGAAACCTGAGTTCCAGTAAAAGGCAAACACCTGGAAGCTGAGATCAGGATTGTCCAAGAAACATGTATTAATTTAATGACAGTACTTTATAGTGGACCGTATAAATTTTCCTGCTGTAATTGGTATATACATTCAACAGTTTTATTGTATGTCAGTGCACATTATTCGGCCCAGCTGCTCGAGAGGCATTGCTGAACTGGTGTTTCTCTTCCATGACAAACACCTATTAAGCAGTCAGCATAAACTCTTCTTGTTACAGCCTCTGACATCAGCCTCGGGGCAAGCGGACACAGAACAGCAATTGCTGAATTGCGTATGAAAATTATAGTTTTATTGTCTATACAAGTGAAGGTTTAACTCCGATTCCTGCTCGAGTCAGCTCTGTTATAAAGGAGCGATTCTTTCAGGGAACAAATAAGCACAGTACACCATTGTAATCAAAGGAACAGGCACTATTTATGTATTGGAAAGCCTTGTTCACAATAGTGCTAACACTCTAATGCCCCAGAAGCCACTATTTTAGCAGCTGTAGATAAAAAAAGCATGACTAACAAGATGCCACACAGAGTCAGCTACAGTTTTATTAGAACACAAATGGAATCATCCCATTTGATACAGCTTATTTTAACATGCATGACTCATAAGTAGGGACCATGTATTTAATGTTTATAGAAGCAGTTTCTCCACCGTAGCGTTCGAAGATTTCCAGTGTCTCTTGAATCAGGTCTCCAATATTTTCACGCTTCTGCTGGCTGTAGTCTATCCCGTCGCCTGAATTAACTGGTTAATAAAACAAAAAAACCCAAAGAATTATATTAAATTTACTGTTACTCTTTGAAATAGTGACATAGGAAATTGCAATTGCCGGTCAGTCACTGTGCCTCTATTAGAAACTTTGCTCTGTGACAGGAAACACAGCTGAATTTGAGAACAGGATGGTTTCGGTATCTCTTTAAGGCTCTGCTCAGACTCCGACTTCATATGCCTTCAAAATATGTTTATGTACTGTTACTTCAGGATCTAAGCAAAAATCCTAATAAGAATCAAGAAAACACATTCTTTTACAACATAAAGATGGACTCACACAGTGAATCTCTTAAGACCTTTACTTCTTGATTTCTAACATTGTTTATTCGAGCAAAATCCTACTGCCAGATGCATAAATGCTTATCTACAAAATGTGACTAAAGCTAGGCTTGTTATGATTTGAAGTCTTAAACAGGTATTGTTTCGGGATTGTTTCATGTTAGACACCATATTCACATGCTGGGGGGGAGGACGTCATGTGGCCTAAAAGAGATATTTGGAGTATAACATGGCACTTTTTCAATTTCTGCTCCCTGAAAAATGTGTAAAATTAAGTCAATGTCAAAAGGACAAATTATTGCAGTCCCTAGATGCAGTAGCACTTAGTGCTGCTTTCTCTAACGTGGAATAGCAAGGGTGACACACATTCATACATGCACAGCATAATTCTTGAAAAAAATGAATGTGGATAACTGTGACAAAAAAACCCACAAGAATGAGAAATAACTTCACCCAAAATGATGCTGAGAGCTTTAAAGGAGGAAAATATATTTAATTTTAGAAAAGAATATTCTGAAAACCGTCTTAATACAGGTATATTCCAAGACATATGTCAAAGATAATATGGTAGGAGCATAATGTACTCTAATCAGGTGCTGCGTAGTGGCCAGGTGGAGCGGCAGTCACACTGCTGTAGGGTAGTTCACATGCAATCAGTCAGTGTTATCACTCCGGGCAGCGGTGGCAATGTGCCCATGTCACACATTTAACATCTCAAATAATGCTGCTTCCTTATTGACACTCTCAGCCGGCCAGTAAAGGACATATTTGTCAAGACAACGCAACCAACTTCTCGTGTTGTGCCTGCCTTTCACATTAGAAACACGGCGCACACAAAGGTGAGGGTAGATTTTGCTCCCACTGCTGCCTCCACATCCCCAGGCCCAGGCAAAAATCTTCACATTCTCTCCTGGACCTCAGCCCAAGGAGCTGGATTTAAACTTTGTGACTTTGTTACCAGTAAAAACTAAAGAACTACGCTCGTGAAGAAAGAGCTGATGAACATGGGTAAAAATCATCCTTTTGCTGAATTTTCCTGTAAAATATCTGATTGTACTCCAAGTTAACTATGTGTATATCATTTTTTCCAAATCTTTACACATATTTGTGTCACTTTGATTTTTGTAAAATGTTTACAGAATTACAGACGTGACATACAAGTTCTGGGCTTCAGAGTGGAAAGGCAGTAATTTTTTTGTGATGATTGCTCTTAAGCACACAATTACATTCCTATATATTAACTATTTCACTAACATGAGAGGCCAGGCATGTGATACCAAAATTTACTACAATGAATTTACTGTAATATTAGAAATAACACATTATGAGAGTGCACAGAAAACACCAAGAGCTATTGAATCAAAGGATTAGTTTATACAAAATACTAATGGAGAAAGAAAAGCACATCACAACTGAGTGTAATTTACCTAAACATGGTTCACTCTTGCAGAAAACAACTGAGATCAACTGTGACTCATCACCTGTGTTCATGTGCACTGCCAGCACTCCCCAGAACACCTGGAGGTATTTCTGATTACACCAGTTTGAGCAAAGGAAACCCTGAACCTTGACCTAAGTCTTGGCAAATATGTAAAGGAATTACTGACTTTCCAACCATTTGTCTATTATCTGTAATTTTAAGCCTACACACATGCTGTGGTAATGAGCTTACCCAGCTTTCATTGTTTTTTTAAAGAAGTAGTAAAAAAATCAGCTCTCTGGAAGTAACAGTGATACATTGCTAAACAAGTTTGGAGAAGGACAAAAAAACACCCTCATAATGCTGGTAGCAGAGGTATTTTCCAGAATCCCATGTTACAGTCTTTATTATAGAGCATAGTCTGTACAATAAATGATGCCTTAGATGCTTGAATAAAAGGTGCCTAAGAGAACAAGGCAATGATAAAGGAAATAGTCTGCAAGGGAAGACTGAATGTGTGATGGGCAGATCGTCATTACAATTTTTTTTTCGGATAGACCATCTGTGCTATATGAAGGTTTGTATCCTCAAGACAGCCATAATTCACATTAATGTCATGACACAAGCTACATCTAATAATACCAAAAAGGTTATGTCAGTGTCGAGGTCACCTGATAAGTACTTAAATAGCTATCCTATGCAGTTATACGAATTAACAAATCTTTCAGACAAAAAAGATAATCATTAAGCCAACAGGACAACATCCACTAAACGGATGAGTCAGAATGATCTGCCCAATGCACCTAAGGGTAAGTATCTAGTCATAACAATAATGATGATTAGTTGGAAAAAAATAATTACTGAAGTATAGCGGCCTTGGCATGTCCTTCTCTGGTTTGTCTCTATTTCCAAGTTAGTTTGCATGATAAGCCAACTTTGTAAGACACAAAAATGTTGCATATGTAAAGTGTGAACGTGGATCTCATTCAAGCTCTTTATGAAGTTCTCCTTTGTGAGGAAGAATAAATCAACATGGAAATGCTAGGAAGCACATTTGTCATGTTTTTGCCTCAAAGTGAAAAGTTTGGCAAATTCAGCGTGCCTCAAGAACTCTTTTCAGAGTAAATGTTATTTCTGTGTTTAGAAGAAATGCATTGAAGCAATACTAGCAGATCTACAGGATTACAGTCAGGAAAACATCTTATTTTCCCTTTCTGAATGAAAAAGTTAGTTCCCAGTCTCCTAAATTTTACATCAAGGGTTTTATGGCCCTTAAAAGTGAAGTGAAAGGCTTTGCACCTGTCAAGACCTGTGTTAGCTGATGAAATCCCCTGGCACACCAAGCCCAGGGGTGGCACTCCCTGTCCTGCCGCCAGTGCTGCCGATGCCAGCTGCCGTAGCCGAGGAAACCCCGCTCAGGCCCTCAGGAACCCAACTCAGTGTTTGGCAGCAAACATCAGAGGATCTGAACTTTGCTTTAAAACACAGTTTGGATTCGAGTCTAGACATGCTTCTATTCATGACTCAGGATATTGAAAGAAATTCTAGTATTATTTGTATTCCATCTCATTTCATTTTAAAATTTCACTAGGGTAATGCTGCAAATATAAAATTGTTTTGCATTAAAGAAGGACAAGCAAGTTTCTCCCAATGCAGCAAGAGCTTTGAGAGGGCAGTTTTGAAGTCCTAGAGTGGATGAGAAAGGTAAACCAACCTTTAAAGCTCAGTCAGATCTATTCTTATCTCTGGACATTTGTTAGCACCTGAAAGTGTCTGAGACGTTCTTTCAGTTTATAAAGTTTCACTTCAAGGCAGGCCAGGTCTCAAATAGAGGGTTTTTTAATCGCTCGAATATGTCAAAGTACCTCTCTAAGTACCTCATAGATACCAGAGCTTGCTCCTGGTGGCTTCATGGAAAGCACAAATTAAAATCCGAGTCTTCACACACCTGCTGTTGTAGGGATGACATAGATCTCGAGATATTACAATTTCCCTAAATGTTAAATATCTGAGGAATGCTTAGTGTTGGAGGACAGGATAATACTTAAAAGAGATTTCTGAAGAGACTGTGAAGGAAGCCTCATGTTCCCAACTTAACAATGTTTTTAATCAAATTGTAAAACTCATTTTTTATGGATGAACTTTTGAGACCATATATACACACACATATATTTCAACTTGTTGTTTTGGAACAAGTGGATCCTAGCAGAAATTTTTTAACTGCTACTAGTTAACAACAGAGAGCTCTCGTATAATGGGATTTTTTTTGTTACTTGGAAAGAAAGACACCATGCCTTCCTTTTTGAATCTTGGGAAATGGAGATACTGAACAGTAAAGTGACTTGCTCCAAGTCATGGAAGAAATCAGTCACAAGTCATGCTTTTTTACTTTGTATTGTAGATGATAAAACTGCTATTTATGGTAAAATATAACTATGGTAAAAATAATTTTTAAGCTGCTCAGTTCATCCTAGTCAAACTAACAGGTATTTTCAGCAATTAAAATGATTACAGTAATCCAACGCACTGACCACTTAACTGATTAAGGTTTTTTACTTCAAAAAACCAATAGTGATGGGATTGTAAAGTACAGTTATATTTCTCAGTACAGAATTGTATTTCTACAGAAAAGTCTATCCCAACAATATACAGTTAAGCAGTACAAACTAGCATTAAAATATTTTGTGGAAAATTTCAGGACTTTATCTCTTCTAGGAGTCAGAGTCAGTACCAGGAAGTAAATGGAAGCTGATTTCACCTATAGATTGACATGCATGTGTGCCAGGGTTTACATTGCTCGAGTTCGCTGTTCAGGTACAGTTCAGAGCTTAATCAATTTTTCAAAGTCCTCTTGTTAAGATTAGTTTATTTGTCATAAAAGATGTTGGCTCCCTGACCGGAGTGGAAAATGAAAGCCTCTGATGAGTCAGTGCGGCGGGAGGGAGGAGGGCTCCTCTGCACTGCTCCTCTCACTGTGACTCAGAACTGTGCTTTGAAATTGTCAGCTCCAGGAAGAATGAGGTAGTTCAGTCTCCCTGTTTATTTAATTGAAAGTCTGTGAAAAGTCACAGGCTAAGACTCTAAACCCCTCCTGTCTGCTAAGAGACGGAGGGATATTGCTGATTCATTTGGCTCAGGTGAAGGAAGAGCCACCAGGAGGTTACGACTTCTGGTTGTTACTAACCCAAACAGAAACCCCTGTGTTCCATTCCTGAAGGCTCAGAAACAACACGAACGTCAGTCTTAAATGTTTCTTAGGACATGTATAGATTACGTGCCCACAGAAGTGCAAACTGGCCTCACGCAGACTGGTCCCAAAGCAAGAGTGTTGGAAAGAGGACCTCATAGAGTGATTTATGTCAGAAGGAACCTCTGGAGCCATCCGGTCCAAATGTCCTGCTCAAAGCCAGCTCCATTTTCAAAATTAGGTCAGGTCGCTCAGGGTGAAATACTCAAAGTCGCTCAGCGCAGAGTAGTCCCAGAACGAGAAATAGTGCAGAGACCCCCTTGAGCTGCAGAGCTTTTCACCAGCCACTTCAAATGCAATGAAGGGAGGTGATGCTCCTTAAGTGTTAAAATGTATTTGGTGAAAGAGGATTTGCTGAAGTTACAAACTTCATAGGGGAAATTATTATATGTCTTGATATAAAACAAACCTAAACTTTTGGCATAGTAACAGATTCTAACTTGCATATATAACGTTGCTTATTGAAGCTTAATCATATACCAAGTAAAGAGGCACAGATTTGGCTGAAAAAATAATAAAATTTCATTAACACCCTGACTTGAAACTATGAAAACGTAATTTAGAACTATTTAACATGTATTTCTCAAAGCACTTTAAAACATTAAAACGGAAAGCACTAATTTACTTTAAGGAGGCTAAATCTTTGAATATGCACAGACCTGTTTTTTGACACTATCAACACTTAGAGTTCGTTGTCTGTTGCTTTACTTGGCTCTTCCTTCTACTTTTCATCACTACTGAGAAGTGTTTATCACTTCACAATGCTACAGTACTGCAAAGATTGCAGATGAATGTTTCAATCCAAGAAGAAAACATGGATGTTTGGAATTTATGAAAAATAGTAACATAGAGACATTTCTGCTCATCATAGGTCTTAGAAAAAACAATTTTATACTTTTGATATCAATCAACTAGCTATTATCTATCTAAATAAGATGCTTTCAAGATTTTCTTAATTCTCATTGAAGGCATTTTGCTTTAGCATAAAATTTATATTCTTGCTATAGTTATCTTCCATATGCAGCTAGCTTTATTTCATAAATTAGCATTTATTTTAAAAAGTAAGTGCTGTTACTATAAATACTATTCAGAAAGTCAACAATTCAATAAGTGGAGGAAGTTCTCTGATTGGAAAGGAAACATTTGACTGACTTATGATGTTTTCCTAATGATGTAAGGCTACTAGAGATAGCTGTAACCACTTGTAAATTGCTGCAGCATAAAAAAAACCCCAAAACCAACAAACCAAAAAACCCAACTGAAAATGAGCCAAGACAGCAGCTGTTATCACAGTTTTCCATTTCCAGGAAATGTTAGCAACATTAGATGTAATCCATTCTAAGCCCAGGCTTTATACTTTTTTTCTAAATAGAAGTAAAAAATTGAAAAAGAAATCATAGATTTTTTAACAAATTACATTAGCAAACGTATTTGACCAATGAGCTAAAAAATAAGATAATATTATTGTCTTTTTTTTTCCCTCTATAAGTATTTAAACTTCTCCAATGAATTTAGACTTTGAAGTTCGCCTATGTTTGTGCTACGGATCAATATCAAACAAAGTAGTATCAAATAATCATAGATAAACAGCATGCTCAACAGGGGAACAGAAACCAGAGTCTGAGATCTCTGTGGCCTTGGTTCACTGTTTACTGTTGCAAAATAATACATTAGGTCACAAATTGTGCTTAGAGTGCAACAAGAGTTGCACCACTTACGTGAATCTGATGTTCTTCCAATTGTTTTGGATGTATATAAGCTAGTACAAAGTAAATATTGTTTTTTAGCTGGAAAATCATGTTTGTATGTGCAAAATTTGCATAGCTTTGCTGGACTGATGTGAAGTATTGCTTGTCACACTAATTTCTCATCCAAATATAGCACAATTAATGCAAAAGGAATTAAAACCGTGGAAAAACAATTTTTTGTGTATGTGGAATAAACATAATTTATTTTTTAAAGTAATTCAAAATGACAAAGCTGAAAGTCCCAAAATACTTTAAAGATCACTGATTTCAGTATGAAACATAATTCTGCAAGAGCCAATTTTTAACATTGAGTTCATCCATACTTAAACTCAAGATGCTTGACAATCCATCCTCCTTTCCCCCAGGGAAGATTTTTATTTATGGAACAAAAATGCTTTTGAGGGAAAGCCCTAGTTTTTTCTTTGCAATCAAAAAGCTCAGTGATTCATTACTTTATGTTAATAACTGTTGATGTTTTTGTACATCTGTCACATACTAATGCTCAAAATCTTTTAAATCATTTAAGGACCCTGTTTGGTATAGATTTGATCATCAAAATTTCATTTACAGCTAAATGAATTCAATGTCTGCTTTCATAACCTTGTGACAGAAGGGTAGCCCTTTATTATCATTGGACTGCATCTGTATATAAAATAGGTCAATATATTAAAAATTTCCCATCAAAATTATGGGAGCAAGTTATTAGGCATGTCTATAAATTGCTGGATATGCTTGAAGTTGCCAGTTCTCTAGTTTTTCTGTTCCCTAATTAACCGAATTAAGCAAGAACCCGAAGTCAATTGAGGGTGTTTTAGCAGTGATTTGAGAAAGGACAAGGAGATGAAAGCTGTGAATGACTGTGTGAATTTGCCAAGATTTCTTTCATTGCTGTGAGACAAGGACAGAATTTATGCAGTTTGAAGGACAGCTAGCACTGAAACTGTAATGTACTTTTTTATCCACAAGCCAGATAGAAAGGAACACCCTGGTCCCCCAGATATCTGTAGTATAAAGGTCAGGATATCTTCTTCTGGTTTCTCTTTTAATTAAAAAATAAAATATATATTTTAAAGGAAATTGAGTAATGCAATTACTGCTTTTGATTTTTTTCCAGTTGGATTAATGCATACAGTAGATCAAAAACAAAAATTAAAATTACCTTCCCCAAATATGACTTTGCATTCTTTTATGAATAACAGGAAGGACATAAAAATAAATACTTATCAAAAGCTAGTTAACAGCTATTAATTTTGCATTAAGAAAAACATACATTTGAATTTATAACAGCTTTTCAATCAAACAGAAAAAATCCATCTTTTACACAACTAAAATGTAGTATAATGTGTAGTCTTTACCTACAAGAATGTAAAACATTTAAAAAAGAAAAAAAATTGTGTCCCCTAGGTGTGGTGTTTCTGCAGATTCACATTGTTTGAATTGTGAAAGCTGAAGCCCTTTGAAAGCAATATAGGAACTGCACAAACATCACATACAGACTGATTTATTTATTTATTTATTTAAGCTTTAGGAGTCTCTCACAAAAATGTCTCTTATTTATCTTTTTCAACATTTTCCCTAAAATACTCAAATGAGAGCTTCAGTGGCCAGTCTGGCCCAGACCGCAACAAGCGTGAAGAAAAATAAGTGAATAAGAAGAACTATTTCATTAGTGGCTCTAAGTGGAAAACACTCACCCTTCTTCTTGTCTAAATTACATCTGTACCTTTTGTTGCTTGACCTGATATTCGAAAAAGTCCCAAGCATGAAGAAAGCAAGAGGCCCAGCAGCATCCAGCCCAGCGTGCTGAACGCCTGCGATCTTCTCACATCAAAGTCAGTTTCATAAGGAAAGCTGTAATGCTTTGGGATATAAAGTTAAGTGCAAAAAAGCCAATATCTCAGGTTAGTGAAACCTACTCCTCTTGTATATATCAGTTCAGTTTTCCCAAGTGACGCTTGAAAAGACTGAATGTTAATATGCAACGAAAGCACTCCTGTACTCTGTGGCACACAGTGTAGTGAGGATGTACTACCACTAGCATGAGACTACAACTGAACAAAAAGAAAGTACAGCATCGGTCACCCCAAACACTTAATCTTTGCATCTTCTTGTGTCATTTTAAATTATTAAGTAGTAAGCTGGAGGAAGAGCAGCTTGAGAAATGAGGATATAAAAGGTCTCCAGCATAGCTTACTGAGTTATCCAAATCCTGTTCTGACCTAAGCTAATTTTAAAAATGTTACTTTAAATATTGGCAGTTAAATACCTTCCTTTAGAGAACCCTTTAGCAGTTTTTACTGATACTAAATTAACTGAGATGTTCTCTGAACATCTATTTCTCCTGAGATAAATCAGTGAAGGGGAGGTTGGTTGGTAGCATGTTGTGAAACCGCATAACCCATCTCAAAGGTTACTAAAAGTCAACCATCTCAAGTACGACTGCTTATTTGTCTATCTTGCCATCAAGACTGCAGGGACTCAAATAGTGGACCATGCTGATACTGTGAGCTCCTAAATTGTCTGCTATTTTCATTTGTCTGAGAAGAACCATTTTGTTGAATTTAAAAAAAAAACCAAACAAACAGAAAGAAACTAAACTGCGAAGGGACTTAACAGTGAAAAATACTATTGATAACATCAGTGGGCATGTACAAAGACAGAAGGTATTTACACATGTTTTCCCAGTAACCTGACCCAGTATTAAGACCACCCACTGAGATTTAGCAGACTGACACTCTTGCAATACACAGTAAAACCTTTTGTTTCACCACTCATGCAACTTCTATAACTCCAATATAAAATCATTATTTACTATGCCACTATAGGTATCGTAGACTCTAGATTATGTTTTTTTTAAAAAATGTACTCCTAAATTTTTCACAAAAGAGCTGCAATGTTGTTATTAACATACAAGCATTTTAGTGATGACTAAATACAATTGTCCATAAAAAGGTAAATGTACAGAACAGGTGTGCATAAAAACAATATGACAGGAAATGGTTAGCAGTTTATTTGAGATAAAACTATTATTCACATACATTACCAAATTTTAAGATTAAATTCTTTTTTAATATATAAAAATGTATATTTATTGTGCTTTATTACTTTTGTTTATTAAGAAAATGATGTTGTTCCAGTAAAAATTGTTTATGCAGAATCTTTTTTCCCATTCCAGATAGTGTTTTTCTGAAAAAATAAAATGCCATCAAAGATCCTAGCTATAGGAGAAAGAATAAAAAGTGTATTTTACTGATTTACAGTGTCCGTGATACAATTTTATTGTTGGCATGTATGAGTATAGGAAAAAAAGTGCTGCTATTTCTTGCATTGCTTACACCTGAAGAATTGCAGTCATCCATAAGCACATGATCTTTTTAAGGCCATACTTGTTTTTTCACATATACTGAAAAAGACCTTTAAGCTTATCTGTTCTGGGACGACAGTAGAAGTAAAAATGGCTTTTCCGTGTGCAAACAGGATACATGACATGCTCAGCAGGGTAAATTGGACACCAGTTAACACTGATAATACCTTTATGATAGTTGTATGGGTGCCTTCATGTAGAAAACATCCAACTGCTAACAGCGCAGTTCAGTTTGTAACACTTTCCTTAACACCCTCTCACATCATTACAAAAGCAGTGGACCCGAACAACAGTAAAGCCAGAAAAAGAACCCTTGCTTCTCAGGTGAATTTGTGTTTGCTTGTCCTAAGCGGCTGAAAATATCATGTATCTACAAGCTGATGGCAGTGTACTGGTTGCAGTAAGTTCATCTCCCTTGCAGTGGTCATGCGAGTGTTTGCTATCCTGACACGTTGCTGTATCAGGGCCTTAACGCATGGGATCTACAATTCTGTAGTTTGTTATTCTCCAGCCAATCCTGGCATTAGGAGGCAAATATAACCAGTTACGTTCTCTAACATGAAGCTAAAGCATGGTGCATTTTGTAATTGCAATCTTAATTTTTCATTCATCATTCACTCATCTTACAGCCCTTCCAGCGCTGGTGCCTGACAAGCCTACAATTGTTCAGCTTCAGAAGGAAAACAGCTCATATATATGCACACACACACACATGCATGTCAGGACAGGGAGGAAGAGACAAGAGAAGAAGTGAGTGATATGGCTGAACGCTCCTGGTCAACTCAGGCCAGCCTAGGGGTGTTTAACAGCCAAGAAACCTGTCAAACAGCACAGTAGAGCACAATGTGTTTGAATATTTGTAAGTTTGCATTTTCATGTATTATAATGAAGAACAAAAGTAAAAAGCTGTCAAGAAAATTCTTCACTGGCAACTTAAATATGCTTTCTGACACTTGGATGATCTGAGAGTACATGTACACACTCTAACTAGCTTTGCATTAATAACAATGAAATAGCCGTTTCTATGACGGAAAGTCATGAGGGTTTTTTTTAGATAAATGTGGGACACGTTGAAAAGATAACCTGGAAGACGGCATGACTAATATCTAAGTGGGACATATTTATAAAATCATAGAATCATAGAATGGTTCAGGTTGGAAGAGGCCTTAAAGATCACCGAGTTCCAACCCCCCTGCCATGGGCAAGGGCACCTCCCACTAGACCAGGTTGCTCAAAGTCCCATCCAGCCTGGCCTCGAACACTTCCAGGGGTGGGTCATCCCTTGAACCCCTCCAGGGATGGGGCATCCACAGCTTCTCTGGGCAACCTGTTCTGGTGTCTCACCACCCTCACAGTTAAGAATTTCTTCCTAATATCTAATCTAAATCTATTCTCTTTCAGTTTAAAACCATCACCCCTCGTCCTATCGCTACACTCCCTGACGAAGAGTAATACTCTCTTGCAGTTTTTCTGGAATGCTTATTGCTCAGTGGTTAGGGTCAGTCTCCAGAGGAAAGGGAGAAATAACACCTCACAAAATTCCTTTATCTCCTCTCTCCAGCAGGCCACAGATGGCTGTTTCACCTCCTACATTGTTTAATACCAATGGCTGCAGTGAGTTTACCGGTGCCTGATCCAACTCTGCAGCTGTAGTGCTGAATTGGTAGTGCTGAATTGGTACTCATGGAAGTGCAATCTCACAAGTCACAGAAAACTCTGCTTCAGAAAAACATTACTGAGCATTTTTGGACAACAGGAGTTAGTGCAGAATGATGACTTTTGAAGGAAACTATGGGATGTTGTTTTAAGGGAAAAGAATAACCTACACTAGTTTCCATAAACTCATGTGAGCAAAATTCTTTATGAGTCACCAAGAACTTTCATCACTGAATGGTGATGTCTGGAAAGGTCTTCCTGAATTACTTGTCCTAGCACAGCCAAATTTTATTTGGCACTTGACTGATAAGTAAAAAAGACAATTCTTGTCCTGGCCTCAAGAATGTGGACATGGGATGAGTAGAAGACAAAGAAAAACAAAGGCTGAAAGTAGAGGAACAGAAGCCAAGGACATTCATTTGGCCAATTCATTTTCCTAAGTATGCACCATAAAGGTTCTAATTTATATGAATATATACATTATGGCTTAGCATAGTTGTGCCATAGTGTAATTTATAGCATCATGCTGGACACCGATTGACATGTTCTATCTAAGCCTGTTGAGTTTCCACTGTCATTTTGCAGCAAAACAAGGTGAAAGTGTAGAGAGACCTATATGCATGTCTATAGCTAGGATCCAATATCCTTGCTTTACAGTTCTGAGTAAGAATCTCACCTACTTATAAGTTTACCTTGGGAATTGCCAACCATATTAATGTAAGTATAGGGCTCCTACAGGAATGTGATAGCAATCAGTTTGACTTTTTAAGATGGAGGTCGCGAACTGAAGCTGTTACTTGTCCATGAGAGGAGAGGTACCAACAACAAGCCTCCCAGTGCTTGAGACTTCTCGTATTCTCTTCCTTCCTTTTGACTGAATGGGTAAAGAACAGAGTCACCCAGAGATCTCTTGTTGGTTTGGTAATATCCTTGTTTTAGAGGGGCATACGCTTTCCTCTCTGTGTAGTATCAAACAATGCTGAAGAGCCAGTAAGTCATTTTAGGCATGCTTGTTATCAGATCTAGTGCCTCAGCCATCTGCCTTAACAGCTCCTGAAACTGCTGATAGCTGTCTGGCAGAGATTATAACCACTGTCACAGAATCTTCAGAAGTCATGGGAGAAGTCAGGTTAATACCAGTTTATTTACATATTGTCACTATTGTAATATATCCATATCTGGCAGCTCAGATTGGCTTAAATAGTGGTTATGATTCTAGCTCTATAGGGGAAATCATACGATAAAATGAGAACTTGATTTTAGAGGAGAGGCTCACAATTCTTAGGTAACAGATTGACTCGACTTCACACATCCGTGGAAGACAACTGTGAAAACAGCCAGGCAGAACTAGAGACATAGGGCAGGAGACAACATCAGGGTATAAATCTCTTATAATCAGATTGGAAATTTCAGTCCAACTTAGGAATTGCAGCACTTAGTATTTGTCACGTGGGCTCTGCAGGAGAATCGGCAGGGCTGCACTAGACTCACCTCACGGCATAAATAGCAGTTACTTTCCCACAAGTTCTACCAGCTAAAAGATAATATAAGCTAAGGCCCATTCTGACACATCGTATGTGTTATATGCTCTATCAACATTTCTGTCACCATGGGCATAAATTTGGATCTCTACCCAGATACTTGTTTTTCCAGAAATTCTGCCACTTTTCCACTTTGCTTGAATTTGGACAATGAGTTTAAAAGTTATGGAAGTTGAGGGGGGTGAAAAGACTGGCAAAACAGAATAAGCTTGTGACTCCTTGTATTCTTAGGAAGGCGGGCTAAAAAGATGAGCAAGGGCAGCAGTGGCTGCCTTTGTTGTTATTATATGAAAACCTAGTGGTGGAGCACCCTCCCAGGAAGCAGGAAACAAGTCCGGCACCGTTCAGCCTATGTGGTTTCAAATCTGCAACTTTCATGATCAGAGAGATTTCACCTAATTATCAAATTAGTTACTTGTGGAGAAAGGCTCTTTTTATCTCTGTGCTTATGACTCGGCAAGGAAGAACCTGTAAGACAGACCTTTTTTTAGACTATGAACTTGTGTCAACGTTTTCAGACAAACCCAAAGTTTAGCACCTGAATCCAATTTTCAGGAGCTACCTGAGTGGGCTGATCCGCAGCCCTTACCAGTTCGCAGAGGAAGGCTGCAGTGAATCAGAACATCTGTATGTGAGGCTAAATACTTAAATGCCTAAATACAGATTTACATGAATACATATACAGTGCCAATTTTTAAGTGTTTTGACTTGAACTAACTTCCTAACAGATGGTTATTCTGCATCATTTATTTACGGCTGTTTATGTTTTTACAAATGTAATAACAGATCTAAAAGTGATCCAAGCTTATTCCTTTTACTTTTATTTATTTATATTGCAATAACAGTTAAAGCTATTCCTGAACTGCACAATCTACAGAAATTACATAAAGATGATCCTTCTGTGTTGTATTGACAAGAGGTCCTTCCAAATATTCCAGAAAAACTGCCATGACCATAAGGTAAAGTAAACAAACATAAATTAGATGTTAGCATCATCTGTAACATTTTAAGTTTAAGCAAGATACTAATAAAAATAAACAAAGCCAAAAAAAACTCTCAAAAAATTGAGGAGAAGATAAAGGGAAATAAAGAAGAGAAAATATATAAGTGTAGTAGAAGCCTCAGAAAATGGAATTCAACAAAATTAACATAAAATTTCTCAATAAGATAAATCTCATGGTACATAAAATGCAGTTCATGGTACCGTAAGTAGATATAGGTCCGATTCAGGAAACTGTCATGCAAGTGTGTGATTACAAAATTAAAACTAAAGTATGTTTACTTATATCAAAACATTTCCTAACTAAAGAAGCAAGTGAGCAAGGCGAGCATGTACAAAGTATTAAGAAATCAAGGGCCTAATACTGCTCTCAGCTATGCTCGTGCCTCACCATGTAAATCAATGACTTTCAGAAGACTAAATGAGGGATTGAGTTAGCTTTTCTCCACCTACTACACTGACTAATTAGCTTATTTTCAATACCCAAAAAACTCATAACTTTTTTTCACAGTACGAAAAGTACAGGAAAACAACAGCTATCCATTACCCCTCTAACAGGAAAAGACACACATGACCATTAAGCACTTTGAGACTTGGAGAAGAAACGTCACGAGAAAGAAAATTTCTCAGCTTTGAAGCTGTATTTATTTATATGTAAGTTGTAATATCCAGGGAAAGCAAAGTTTGCTGTAATCATTTTGTTACATTACTGCAACGTGCATTTTTAATGCACCCCTTTAACTACAATCATCTGAAGAAGATTCAGAAGATCATTACAGTTCCCAACATTTATTATTCACCTTTATGTGCACTGTAACACCAGTGCACTTGTATCAAGAAACCAGACCTGGAAGGAAAGACAAGGAAATTTTCCCACTGAATGATAAAGACGGTTTACTTTCATACTCCAAATAAATTTTTCAGGAAACAAATTCAAAAAAATATTGATGTAGAACAGTTTTTATCACATTAGCTGCAGAACTCCACTGGGGAAAACAGAAACGAGAAGCCCTTAGGCCACATTTTGTGTGACCTAATTCTTTCAAGGGTATGTTTCTGCAAATTTTTAGGAAATGACAACGCAAATGAACGATAGTTCCCATCGTGATGTTTTCATGGATTCTCTGCATAACCTCAGAACAGCAGACTTTGCACCAACACTACAGTACATAGTTTTGTTGTAGACTTTAATTACTTTTGGATGTAAATTAGCAGAAAAACAATTATCACACACCCAGCAGAAGAAACGGCTATGCTTCTATAAATTTCTGGTATTCTACTGTTGTGATTGTCAATTTAAAGTTTCAGTCTATACAGTGCTGCCAGTTAATGATTAGTCTACTACATTTTGGTGAAATTGCACTCCAGTCAAGGGAAATGAAGTAAAACGATGAGGGGAAAAAGAAACTAATATTACTAAAGTCTAATTAGAGCAGCAGGGCCAGTGCTGGACTTAGCCGTGCTGAGGATGTCTTTCTATTAAATTCAATACACTAATTTCAGTGAGAGCAAGATCAAATGCTATGATTTGATTTTCATGGGTGAAGTGTTAATAGGAGTGTGGATTAACATTTTTTCTCATGTTGTGAAATTGTCATTATATTAATGTAAAGCAGAATAAAATCATTCTTCTCTCTTAGCTATATATCTGAAATCTGCCCATTTACTTCCAGAAGCATTAGCACCATGAAGTTTATTTTGAAGCAAAACACATTCATTTAACAAAGAAAAAAATTCATTTTTTTGACTTCAGCAATATCCACCAGAACTTCATTTTAACAGTTTCCTATGCCAGAAACCATTTCTTACTTATCTGGTTTTAATCCATGCTGGTTTGTTTCCAAATGAGTACTTGCAGCAAGTGAATGTGCTTTCATTTAGCAGCTTAAGTTTTTCATTTAACAACTTAGGACCACATTTTAGCTATAGTTGATATAACCATGATAATTAAAAAATAATGCTTTAAGAATGTAGTTGAATTTTATCTCAAAAAAATATTTATGCAATGTATGCATACTCTGATATTAAACTCCGTGTTTCTGCCCTACAACCTCTAGGTATTATAGTATTTCACCCCTCCTCCAAAAGTATTAATGGGAATTCACAACAGCTTTACTAGCCATATATTCTGAAACGCTTCTGAATTCATACTCAGTACAATTGGTATAAAAAGTTTTGATAATAAGAGCTGAGTGCCCATAAATATATATTGTGGAGAAATATTATGTGTGAAGCTCTTCATCCCTTCATCTACAATTATTTAATACAGAATGTCCGAAACATATATAGTTTAGATAAGACAGAATAGCATTTTAAATTTAAAAGGTCAGATGCACGTAATACAAATTTTTCACTTCAAATTGTGCACAAAGTTTATTTGTAGACCTTTGAAGTTGATGGGAAACTTGAGTGTTTATTCAGCTGGAACTTTGAGTATTTCATATATAATGCATATGTTCCCTGAAATGGTTTAAATTGACTACCACAAACAAATAGTGAGATGTAGTACACACATCTCAAGTATTCTATAAAGCAGATTAAAAATGTAATATGGACATCAATTTCTTCATGCTTCATAGTGTCTATTCAATAGTAAAAGACATCAATAGAATTTTGCATTAGATTTTTCTAAGAGAACCATGATCTTTACCATTCCTTAGTCCATGGATGCAAGGAAAATCTAAGGAATGTATATAATGTCTATATAATTTTTTTTCCTTTTAATTTTGTTTTTATGAGGACTTTCTCAAAAATTGTTTTGATCAACATCCTTAATATAAACACCTATATTGGCAGGAATATTTTCATTGGGGAATAACCATGGTAGTCCAAAATCTCTGATGTCAACAATTACATCATGCTGTTTATTTATCTCTGATTTGTGTAACTTTCTCAGCTTTTGCCTTTCCCAGTGTCTCACAGGAACCAGCTCTTAGGATAGCATGATTGTGCAAATTCAGATTCCATCAAGACAGAAAATGACATGAGAAGAAGAGAATATTCTCTTAAATTTTGCTAAAGCTACCACCTATCCAACCTATCACCTTACACTGAAGGATTCTCAAGCTAACTAGACCATCAAAGTAGTCCATTTGGATCACTTGGCATTCAGACATAGAATTCATCATAGAATGACTGAACAGGTCAAAATTTTGAAAAAGGCCTTTTTCCACCTGAGACTGACTTCAAAGCTGTACCCTAGCCTGCTGTATTATGATGAGGCACTGGCTTTTTCATTGAGGACTGCCTGAATTCATCACTGAAATGTATATTACTTCGATATAAGTAAAACAAACTCTGATTGCTGGTATCCTTTAAAATTGCCAGGCCAAAGATGTGGTCTCTATCCTAAATGTGTAAGTCCTGTAAGAAATGCTTTTCCCACCCACTGTGGAATATTTTTCTCTGTGAGGAGACTGTCATCCTCAGTTGCTCTCTTTTGTATTAATCATGAATCTATCAATCTGAAACACAAAGCGCATGGGAGCAGAATATAGGCTTTTTCAATAAACAGAACAAAAGATTCCAGATTCCCTGTCAGAGGATATTAGATTGACCACAATTCTCTCAGCTTTCAGAACAAAGCTGAAAACTCACTTCAAATTAGTATCCTCATAGTCACTAGACAAAGCAGCTAAGAAGAAGAAAATAGGACATAGATCAAGGTGGAAAAGGTGAGGTTAAGAGTAAATGAGATTGCTGAGCTATTGTAAGTCTAATTAGTTTTTGGAAAATACTCAAATCCTATGATAGGTAACATTAAAAAATCCTATATATAAGAAAAGGTGAGAAATACTTTACCTTGGAAGAGTATTTAATGTTGCAAATGATGGTTTAATAGAAAATAACATAGGACTTTGTTTTTTTTTTTAGTTTATAATTAAATAATCACATTAAGTAATAAATGTTTTGTGGCTGTTAACCTAATCACAATTGATTACTTAGTAGCAATGGTTTCTAAAAAAGAAAATGGTTTAAGTCAAGAAAATGTGCTATTTAAAATGCATGTGTATAGTACTTTGTATTTGTAATAAGATATGGATTATAACTGTGTAATTGACTGACATTCAATTAAAAAGCTTGAAATTAAGTAAAGATGGCTGTGTATTGAACTGTTGCATTTTCATGCACTTCTGTTGGCAAATCAACAGATCGCTCTTGAACTGTATCATTAAGGGTGTAGAGCTGTAAATTGAAGAGCAGAGTCTGTAATCAACATGCTTATCTGTCCCTCAGAGGTGTTATCTTGAGCGAAGCACATTTTGTTTCCATCTTTTGAACAAAACAGAAAATATTAGGAGAAACTTTTAGATTACTTTTTAAATGTAGTTACATTACAACTAGCATAAGATAACTTCTTTAGAGTGAAAAGCATTTATATGAGCTGAAGATCTGGCCAGTTCTAGTTAATTACCAAAGAGAAAGAGTTTTTCTCAAAGATGAATTAATTTATTATTCCTGAAGCAACAACAAAAAATCACGTTATCATCTTAAAAGCACCTAGCAAAATATACTTGGAATAATTAGAATTATAATATAGACCCTGAAAAATAATTTATAAAGTGGCATTAAAAATCCAATATTCAGGAAGAAGACTGGGAGTAACAGAGCGAGGGCAAAACCGAACTTTTTAGACCTCTAAATCATGACCTCAATGATGAGGGTGGGAACAGATCCCACTACTTGATATTATGAGCTTTCAGTGCTGGAGATTGTTCCCTGGAGCTGTTTCATAGAATCCTGGAATCCTGGAATTGTTTGGGTTGGAAGCGACCTCAAAGATTATCTAGTTCTAACTTCTCCCTGCAGAGGAGATAACAGGATGACCATGAGCCAGCAATGTGCCCTTGTGGCCAAGAAGGCAAATGGCATCCTGGGGTGCATCAAGAAGAGCATGGTCAGCAGGTCGAGGGAGGTCATCCTGCCCTCTACTCTGCCCTGGTGAGGCCCCATCTGGAGTACTGTGTCCAGTTCTGGGCTCTGCAGTTCAAGAAGGACAGGGAACTGCTGGAGAGGGTACAGCAAAGGGCCACAGAGATGATTAAGGGCCTGGACCATCTCTCCTATGAGGAGAGGCTGAGAGACTTGGGTCTTTTTAGTCTTGAGAAGAGAAGAGGGGAGACCTAATTAACGTGTACAAATACTTTAAGGGAGGGTGTCAGGAGGATGGGGCTGGTCTTTTCTCGGTGGTGCCCAGTGACAGGACAAGAAGAAATGGGCACAAACTTGAGTATAAGAAGTTCCACCTAAACATGAGGAGGAGCTTCTTTACTGTAAGAGTGGTAGAGCACTGGAACACGCTGCCCAGAGAGGTGGTGGAGTCTCCTTCTCTAGAGACATTCAAAACCCGCCTGGACAAGTTCCTGTGCAACCTGCTATAGGTAGACCCGCTCTGGTGTNCTTCAAAGTGTTCTTAGCCTTGAAAAGAGAAGAATTAGGGGGGATGCTTAAAGGTAGGGTGTCAGGAGGACGGGGCTGGTCTTTTCTCGGTGGTGCCCAGTGACAGGACAAGAAGAAATGGGCACAAACTTGAGTATAAGAAGTTCCACCTAAACATGAGGAGGAGCTTCTTTACTGTAAGAGTGGTAGAGCACTGGAACACGCTGCCCAGAGAGGTGGTGGAGTCTCCTTCTCTAGAGACATTCAAAACCCGCCTGGACAAGTTCCTGTGCAACCTGCTATAGGTAGACCCGCTCTGGTGTGGGGGTTGGACTAGATGATCTCCAGAGGTCCCTTCCAACCCCATATGATTCTATGATTCTAGATCAGGTTGCTCAAAGTCCCATCCAGCCTGGCCTTGAACACCTCCAGGGATGGGGCATCCGCAGCTTCTCTGGGCAACCTGTTCTGGTGTCTCACTACCCTCACAGTAAAGAATTTCTTCTTAATATCTAATCTAAATCTCCCCTCTTTCAGTTGAAAACCATTACCCCTTGTCCTGTCACTACACCCCCTGATGAAAAGTCCCTCTCCTCGAGACCTCCTTTAAGTACGGAAAGGCTGCTATAAGGTCTCATTTACAATATCACCATTAGACCGAATTCACCACAGCCCATGTGAACAAGGAAATGGCAAGATTATTGTCTTTTGGGATGTCTATAAATAATAAAAAGATGAATCTGGTTTTGTTCCAGAAGACAAATTAAATGACTAAGAAAGAGATGTTTCCTAGTCCTACAATCCAAGGATATTCACTTCATGGTTCTATGGATGTCTTCTATTATAATTAACAGAGATGCAAATAGGTCTACAAACAGAATATAAGATAAGGCATCTACCATTTTGAACAACAACAACATTAGTATAAGGTATGTAATACTAAATACCTAGCAACTTGAGCTCGGTGGAGTTTACAAATTTGGATCTAAATACAAATATTTTGGTACCCATCATTGCCTCATGTTGAACAATTAAACTGGTTAAATACATTGTCTCTCTGTGAATGAGGAAATGAAAAGTACACTGTCAGCATGTTTATTAGAGGTAATTGAATTTAGCATGTATGCTAGAAATGAAATCTCATTTCTTTTTCTAAATTTGTAGATCATAGGTTGCATTAAGTAGAGCCAAACTGCCATGCAATGTTTGGATTTTGTACCATAACATCTCAGTAACTACTTCTACTTCTGATTTAATCATTATTGTATAACCTCCAACATTTTGAAAATTATTTTCTGAATATCTTTGTAACATATTATTTCATAACTTCCATATTTTTAAATCCCATGATTGATTAGAAATGGATTTGAACAAATAAAATACACGTCTTTTGTTGGCCTCAAACAACTGACCAAATACAAATATAGGAAAGATGAAAGCCAAAACATAAACCCAGGTACAAAGGGCCCTGAGCATCAGTGAATACTGGCTGCCTACCTCACTTCTACAATGGGCTCCAGTAAAACCCTGAATCCGTCTGGAACATTTTCTGATAAATATAGAATCATAGAATAGTTTGGGTTGGAAGGGACCTTTAAAGGTCATCTAGTCCAACCCTGCTGCATCGAGCACAGACATCTTGAAATAGATCAGGTTGCTTCAGTACATGGTGTCAGTCATTTAGAAATTCTTTTTTGCCTTTACTATTTAGAAACTGATCAGTTGGGTTATAGATCTTGATACACATATTAACTTTCACAGTCCTTAGTAATAGTACTACCAGGCTTTTACCTATATATAATGCTTCTAGGATTGTTGGCAACAGCCTAAAAATAAACAAGGTGCAGAAAAAAACCCTTCAAACAAGAAGCCAAACAAGGCACAAGATCTTCACTAAAATCAGCTATCCCAAGAGAAAAATGATCTTAAGTATTCTTCTCTTTCCACACAAGCTCTAGAGGTTAATAAAACACATAAAATTGAGTCAGTAGCAAGATTGCCCAACTAACCCTGAAGTTTTCCAAAAGACATAAGATAGAGATCATCTGTGCTTATTCTGCAACCACAGTCACCCACATGATGAAATCACTGGCCTGGACAAAAAGTTAAATCAGCTTCTGGATGAAGGGAGAGCATGTTTCAACAATATTTTCAGGTAATTTTTAGACTTAAACTGGTATGAGGACAAAAATAAGAGAAGAGATATAGGTAGCATGGTGAGTTGATGCACTAACTGGCTTTTCACTCCAACAGATGAGAGCTGGAAGTCAAAGTAAAAGTATAAATAAATGTGTTTTCTGGTGTCATTCTGTCCATTTGTTCACCATACAAAATCACTGTGTAATTTTCTCTGATTAATTGTGATTGGCAGCTGTATTCAAATAGTCTGCAACTGTACTAGAAGCTGTGTAAAATGAGAAAGCTACAACATCCATGTAGAGAGATAAGGTTGCATGATACTTCTACATTTATCTCCTTTCAGTGTTCTATTTTTCCAATCTGAAATCATACATAAAACGAGAAATGTAAGTAACAAAGACAAACAGTCCCCTCAAATATCAGCAAAATGAAAGCATATAAAGAGAACTGGAAGGAAATGCTGTGTGACAGGTCTTCTGGAAGTTTTCAGGACGTGTGAAGATTATGTACATTTAAGAGGATAAAAAATCAGATTTCATTTAAACACAACTGATTTAAATTTCAGCCAATTAAGACGATTATTATGATGTCAGGAGATAAATCTCTTCTTTTGCTGCTTACAGTGGCCATCTGCCACTACTAACCACTCTCAGTTTATTTCTTGCAGGAAACCAGTAAGTCCAGGTTTATGCAAATAAAATGATGAAGGATAGGGGCAGATAGGAACTACATTTTTGATGGCCGATACTGCAGATTACAAATGCATTAGTTTCTGACAACACTGACTCAGTTTCCAGACGGAAAGAATTGCACAAGGCACATATCCATTTGTAGTTTAGGAAAAAATATTCACTACCTGAGCTTTCTTCACACAAAAAGGCTGATGGAATGTAGAACTAGGTAGGTAAGATAAGCCATTAATTACCAGGGACAACACGGATGCCATGTTTTCCTGGTGCAGCACACTTCCAAGTGTGCACAATTTCCATTCCTGATGTTTTCCTGTCTAGCACTTCATCCAGAAATAATGGAGAGTTACATAGACTTTAGTCAGTGCAGAACTCTCAGCCTAGCATCAGAAAGGCTCCTCTGTTGACTTTTCCATCCGTTCCCAATTTACTAATCTATCTGAAGCTTTGTTTGAACTCCTTTCTACTTTGCAAAATTACAGGCCCATTTCTCATTCCAAAAAGACTCACTTGCTCTCTTTATCAGGTAAATATCCAAAGTAGACCAAAACTTTGAGCTTCTTAAAGTACACAGGCTACCAGTGCAAGTCCTGATCATTCCTGTCCAGAAACTTTTGCAGTCTCTAGTCAACAAAATGTAGCTAAGTAGTAAGTTTGGTAGCAAATCTATTCATCAGACATCAGTTAAAACAATTAAACAATAAGATGCATCATTGTTATTTTACCACATGAAGACAATTGGAATGATAAGAGAGAGATTTTGTGCTAAATAAGAGATAACATACTCATGCTCACTTAAATCTTTGAATTCAAATTGAGGTCCAGTAATCAAAACAGAAAGCAATTAAAATTCTTGTTTTTCAGACTGTAGGCCCCTACTTTAGGAAATCAGTTAACATGTCTAAATCCATTCTAGTTTAGTAAATATACTTGGTTGTGTCTTCAACTATAAGTCAATGCTTATGTTCGTTATGGAATGTTTTCTTTAAATGATTACAAGCATGTGGCTAAATTCATTACAAGAAGAAACAGTTTCCCAAGTCGCTGCTGGTACATCCGCTATCCAAATCTCAGAAATATGTTGCCAGATTGAAAATTAAAGGTACAGATTTTAATACTCTTCTTCATTCAGGATCATACTTGTTAATTTTTTGCACACATATTCTGTTACATACAAATAAACGCGTTCATTCATGGTGGTCTGAAATGGTGAATGGTGTGAAATGGTGTGAATAATAGCAAAGTAAACGAAGACGCTGTAGGTTATTTAGGTTCATTTTGTAAACAAGCCAAACGTGTGTTCAACAGGCAGCAACAGGACGCCAGGCGGGGTTATCACCCAAGAGTAACGTGCCACATTCTTCTCATGCCACAGTGTTGCATTCCTTACTGCTCTGGGTTGTAATCTGACTAGGTCACAGCAAACATGGCTTGATAGATAATAAAAAGGTAGTGTTACATGGTCCTTTCTACGAATGCACCTTCTGGGAGATACTGTTTAGGCTAATTGATTACTCAAGAATCTTTGGGATGAACTATGACCCTGGTCTCCTGCTTAGCAGTAACATAAGTATTAATGGCTATTTAACCCATGTTTTTCCCCTTTTCATGTGAGGTCTCGGAAACATTTGTATATTACCTGGAAGATCAATGTTAATAAAAACCTCGGAAAATACTCCAGCCCCAAATTCTGAATTCATTCCTGATTGAAACAAGGAAAATGCAAATCTGAGCAGTCTTTCCCATTCTTGGCTGTAAACAGAAGGGGAAGACATTTAAAGCCAGATCCTGCTTACTACTCATGCTCAGAGATACACAGGGAAATTAGAAAGAGATTTTTGCATTAGCAGTGTTTCACTCAAAATTTTTTATTGAATTGAGAAGCAGTACTAAAGATATAAACCCAATACTAAATAAGAAAACAGACACTTCAGTGCTTCATTCTGGCTAGAACATATTTTGCTTCTTGTAAGATATTCTTTTAAACAGATTTCTATTTTTACAAGTAAGGAGAGACCCAAGTCTGACACCACAACACTTTACAAAATAAGTGATAAGAACATCATCTATGAATAAATATTTATGCAATTAGACGTGTTAATTTTGTACAACTAGAAATCTAAAGCAGAATAGATGAAATTACAGAATTTCATTTAAAAAGTGAACATATTTCAAAAGCAGCAAATTTTTAATAATGAAGTTTACACACAGTGATGTATGAATTCATTTTCATATACATTTATACTTTAATCATCTTCTGACAAGTGAAAATAAGTTACAATTTAAAATTTGCAACAAACTCTTGATACAAAACTTGCGTTAAACCAAGAAGGAATAGTGTACAGGAATGGGTAGGAAGAATTTATCCCTCAGTCCTTTCAAGTTCTCACTTTCAGCTTCACAACTTAGATATTTTTACTTATGCTTTTGTAAAAGCTCAAAAATCTCTAGCTGCTTTTGGAATTCCAGGCATAGATAATCTATTTACAGTGGGATTGTATATCTACATTTTAAATATTCATACCATCTTCAGCACAGCACTATATGAAATGATTCATTACTTTCGTGATACTGAATCAAGGAAACAGGCCGTTTTGTATTTATAGAAGATATTCCATATGAGGAGAAGTGAAGATATTAAATAAACATGGCACTTAAAATTCTGGTGCAAAAGTTACAGTTTGAAGTCCTCTAGAAGAAACATTGCAGACGGGTGTTTGTTCTATAATTAAAGTTCAGAAAGACACTACTATTGTATTATCTTCCTATTTTATGGCCCCTTTAAAAATCTTAGACTTCTGAAAATTTTAAAAGCTATTGAGGTAATTTTTAAAAAAAAAATCATGCCCTTTGGGGAATTACATTTTTACCAGGATATATAGCATTTTTTGATCTTTACTTGCTATGGTGGGATGCTGCCAATTTAGCGTCAGTGGAAAGATCAGTTTACCTAAGAAGATCTGGCCCTTGGTAAGGAAGAAGCAAGTATTCAGCTGTTATGAAAAATATTTTAACTGTAAAGTTAGTTATGGCCAAAAAGTTCATGTTAAAAGGAAGTAGACGCAATTTTTAAAATAAATTATGTTCTTCTTTGAGTTTTTAAATAAAAACTGGGTGGAAATTTCAAAACTATTTATTGTTCAGTTGACAATTTTTAATGTAAATGTAAGCATGGAAGTTTTCAGTTACTGAATCAATTCTTGCTTTTTTTTTTTCAATCAAAAATGCCAAACTAGAAAAAGTTAGAAAAGTTTTAATGATGATGAAATAACTTTCTTCAGAAAATATCAGTTCGGCAAAAAAGTTTTGGTTTTGTTTTGGTTGGTTTTTTTTTGTTGTTCAAGCCTAATGCCAAGTGCATTTCTAAGCTCTGATTTGCAAACATTTGTATATATACACAAAACTTCACTCACACAACGAGTTCAACACAAAGGCAAGGAATGATCCACAAGGATAAACTTATGCATATATATATATGTGTTTGAAATCTCAAGGAGCTACTTTAGAACTTGGTCATACAGTGACAATAAAGCAATGCAAGTATTTAAAAATAATTATTTAAATTTTAATGTAAAGCATGGCATGAACTAGAGTAGATGTGCTATAAAGCATGTAAAGCAGATAAATCCCAGCTGACTGAAAGTTTTCTTTCTTTTGAGAAAGCAAAAAAGATATTACCTCTTCCTTATGAGTAGGCTGTTACAAAAAAAATAGGGAAAGCTAAATCTGAGTTGACATGGTAGAAGCTACAGATTCCTGAACCGTGGCAGAACACATTACTGCCATTTTATTTCTTTAGAAATCATAAGGGAAGAGGAAAAAGACTTTAGCTGTACCTTCCGATTTACATTTAACATGTTGCTTTCTTTTTTGTCTTATTCTCATTTCTGTATTGTTAGAAGTAGGAGTGGATTTCCTTCTGTCAAACACCCCTAAAAAATATTTGTTTGTAATATACCAGCATATAAACTAATCCTGAAACTTCTGTGGAAAACATATTTTTGAATGTTTTATTCTAGAGTTCTATCTTTAGAATTAAGTATTAATTACTATAAGTATCCATTGAAGTCATTTGTTTCATCACAGTTAAAGAATACATTTGTACAGGAGAGATTGCTAAATCAAAAAAACCCCAAAATCAGACTTAGTAATCTAACCAATACTGATGCTAGCAATTCTGAGATGTTTACAGGTTACAGATAATAGAGTATGATATTTATTTTGAACTAAAAAGATCTGCATACTCAATTTTTGAGGAAGAATGTTTAAAACTCACGCAGATCTGAATTCTGTTATGAAATCTCCCAAATTTTCAAAATGTGCAAAGCACACTGATATATCAATTCGGAATTTCTTATTGGAAGTTTGGAGTAATAGTTTTTACAAATCCTACTTCATTTTTGAAAAAACTGTATCATGCTGAACTGTTATATAAACATAATCAATGGGATTATCAGGAGACATGGTACCACAGCACAAAGGCCTGTTGTATGGTAATGTAAGCAAAATGTCAGTAAATTATAAAAAGACACAGAAGTTATATTAGTCATCCACATAACTTCATGTGAGAAGAATAGTAAAATTTTAGGAAATTAGAATATAAAATGAAAAAAAATAGTCCTCCTAGAATTTAGGACATTTTAGGTCAAATCCAGCCCTCAAACAAGTAGATGTAATTTCAGATATTTTAGTGTCTACTGGCTGAAATTACCCCTCCTGTCTTCCAGTTGCTGATAACTTTTTGTCTCGTTACAAACATTTCCAAATTGTTCTCCAGGGAAATGTGTGTATTTAGCAGGGAGGAGGGAAGGAGAAGCAATGCCAACAAATACAAGTTTCTTCTACTGCATACAAGTCTTTTCTCCATTATTCTTAGTTTTCTGAATAATTTTCTGAAATCTAGAATCTCTTGAAAACTACCAAAGCTGAAATTCACACCAAATTGGATTCATTCTTAGCATTTTCATGCTTTAGAATTCAATTTGCACATTGTTGGGGTCACTGGAAGTCAGTAACGAAGGCTAACATTAGTTTAAGGTTAATCTTTTACTCTCCTCAACCCTTACAGTACACAAAGAGATTAATTTCCTCCTGAGGTGAATCAAAATATATAAAATTAGATTCTTGTTGGAAATAACTTCTAGAGAAGTTTTCTTCTCACAAATGAGTAGAGAGAAATTCTACAGAAATACCTCTCCTTAGCCTAACTGCTAGCCTTTTGACACTCTGATTTTTTTTCCTCCTCCTTTCCCTGTTAAAAGCATCTCCTATACTGGGTGCAATTATATTTCATCTTAGGCAGGATTTCCAATTTTTTTTTGTATGCACAATGATAAAAAATCCGATATTTTCTTGTACTTAATTATTTTATATTTTGGGGCTCAAAATTATTTTTGCATACTTAAGGCACTTTAGTTATGCACTGAAAGGTGGTAAGAATGGAGATAGCACACCTCAAATTTTGTGGGAGAGCACCTACAGTGATCACCACAGTGAGTTTTGTTTTGTTTTTAAGCAAAATACTATTTTATAGTACGTACTGAATCACTAGTAGCCCCAACTTGACCCTGCTCTTTCCCCTCCTCCTTCCCTCCCTCCCAATTACCTAGACACTTGCAACAGGACTGACCTCAGCCTACAAGAATTAACAACTATAGGCCTTGATGAAGGACAATTCTACTTCTGTTCATAGCAGTCCATAGTATTAATGGAACCTAAAAAATCCATTAGCAACAAAAAATAAGAAGTGTATCTGCAGTGTGGATAGAACAGTCATAGTTGCTGCTGTGTTGCGTTGCCCTGAAGACATTTACTGGGTCACATGTGTAGGAGTGGTTATACTCTTTCGTGCACCTCCCCATAAATCTGCCTTAATAAAAATCAATAGCTGTTCTCTTAATGAAATTAATTCATGTAAGCAAGTCATATATACTTTTCAGCCTTCCTTGTTTCAAGAAACTATAAGAACAATAGTATGTTGCTTGTGAATTGGAAAGGTGGAGTACGCAAAAGCAGCAAAAATATGTACTTCTAATTGCAGTGAGTAAAAATTACAGTAAGGCAATAATTTATGGAGCAATTTATGGAAGAATGAACAAGTTTTCTCTTAGTCATTCTTGTGAAACTCATTCTATTCTGGGCATTTTTGTCACAGCCTCCTATTTTCCTTGTGGGGTCTGCCCCCTCCCTCCCTTCCCCACAAGTTTCTATTGAGGAAACCTGTGGTTTGTTTAAGACAGAATTATCACCTAAATTTCATCTATAGCAAAAGAAAACAGAGATGTATTTTACTCTTATGCCTAACTGCATTTAAAAAGAATTCATTTACGAATTCCAAAACCAGTTCATTTTGTAAATATCTTAACTGATATTGGAAACATCTTAATACAAATTACTAAAACATGATGATTTAACCCCCTTCATGTGTGTGGAGAGAAGAAATAAAATGACATATTTTACATGTTGATGAACAATAAAATGGATAGAAGTAAGTCAACGGGTACAGAGGTTTTTATTAAATGTAAAGACATTAAGTGATAAGACTGCCAATTAATTAATAACTAATGAACTGTTAGAATCTTTTTCTTATGAAGCCAACAGTAGGCTCCCCTGGCATACTTTTTAATAATTGAATATGAGTTGGTTTAAAAGTCAATGCATTTAAGATATGTTTGGTAATGTCAATAAGTGGATATTATCCTGCCTTGTTCTGCTGCTGTCTAATTCACCGCAATTGTGCTGTGCTTCATTAGCTCCCATTTTATTATGCAAGAAGGTGAAATTTATCATGAGCACACATTAAATGGTGTTACTTCAGCTTCCTGCAATGAGCAAAGTAATTATCGAAAAATGTGTCTGCAACCTTATGGTCAGTTGGAGGGATGCCACTAATGTTTGAAAAATAATGGTCTTGGGTGATGCGTTGTTATGATGGTGGGGGATGGTGTGTCAGTCATTTATTCTCTGTTGTAGAAATTGCATATGGGGAAGGAAAGAAAGTGTCACATGATTGTCATTTGTAAGTCTAACTTGTCTCATACTATCCAACTGGGTTTACTTCCCTTTTGAGAGAAAAAGGAAAAATAATAAAAAAAAAAAAAAAACAGTGTTAATTTGGCCAAAGTGAATCTTATTAATTTATGGAAGAAGCCTGGATCCTATGTCCTTTATGTAACTTCAGAGGGAGTGAATTTGTCTTAAAGGAGAGTGTGGATATAAGATCAGAAAGTAGTTATTCTAACATTACTTCTAATTTTTAGTAGAAGTTTATTAGAAGTCTAAATTTTAATTTACCTATGATCAAAAAAAAAAAAGAAAAAGTAATGAATAAAATTCTGCACTTGGTATTTATGAGTATATGTAGCTGTACATGCAACCTTTGATGCTGATGCCACTGAAACTTGTACCATATTTCTAAGAAAGCAAAGGATAGTTATTAATAATACATGTATGTAGTATTTTCACACAGATAATATTGATATAAAAATATTAGTATAAAAGTTCTCCTTTGAAATTTCCACACAAGAAACCTATTGTCTCTCATGAGTTTCACACTGGAATTCTATACATGAAAGAAAGGAAAATTGTTTGAGCCACCATTTACCCAAAATATCCGAAAGAATGTCTGTACAGTATATTCACTGAATAAATAGCAATTTCAGCAAACAAGTTAGTATTAGCCTAGAAGTTCATGTTTTCCTGCAGTACAGTCAAGAGGAGAATGAATCTTTAAAAATATAGGTCAGGGTGTATATTCATAAGTTAAATGTGTGAATGATGAACCGAAATAAAAAGCAAATAATACTTGACAGAAGAGTAGAGCAATATAAAACATAAATGGTTTGAACAGCCAAAAGAAAACATGCATATTTATTTTATGAAAGTACATGTTCACCTACAGATCAAGATGAACTGAAATAATTAGAGATGCTTAGTTAAAAAACTCACAAACAATCCCTCCCTGCCATGTTCATGCATCTAGAATAAAAGGTCATATATCTTATTTAAGAGCACTACAGAAACGATTTAATAGTAGAGATTATATTGGGTTTGGAATGGATTTACATTTTCGAAATTGAGCTTTTTGCAGGTTAATGGAGCAGGAAAAGCAGTGATCACAGTAGTAGGTCCTTATTCTCATAAACTGTTATATAGTTCGGAAAATAAATAATATGCATTGTTTCTAAACACATAAGAAAATAGATTTACTACATTGTGACTGAATACTGCTACTACATATTAAAAGCAACTACAAGAAAGGAAACAATTAGAGAGAAAAAACTGTGGAAGATACACAGTATCTTCCAGTAAAGAAGAGAGTGGTTACATTGTAAATCTTCCTTCTTGACAACAATCAATCCAGTTCTAGTCTCCTCAACAGAAATTATTGCTTCTTCAACCCAACTCTAAACACAGCTGTTGTTGTCTTCCTGCCTGGAGTTCTGATGTAAACAATCAAATCTCTTTGGACACCTTTCTGGCTTACCATTTTCCACCACATAAGACTCAGGGTTCTGGTTCCGTAACTATCACTCCCACTTCTTTTCACCCATCACTGCTTATCAACCTACTCTAATTTCCATGTTACTCACCCTATCAGCCTTGAACATGTTTTATTGATTGTTCCTTACAACCGGCTTTGTATCAAATGGAACATATCATCAAAGTTCTGTAATAGAAAGAGCAAATCAAGTGGTGACAGAGAAGGAGTGCTCAAAATCCTCTGCAGCATGAGCTGGAGAAAATGTCTTATCAACCCCTGTACCTCTTCTCGCTGTTCAGTTTCCCTACAGCAGCTGCTAAACTAACTGTAAAAGCACTGATGTGTGTGAGCTCTCTAAAAATCTGTGGAAATCTTGGCCTAAGAATTTTGCCTAAATAGATAATTCAATCTCAGTGCAGTAAGGTGTTTTGGCAAGGAGCAGCAGATAAAGTTTTTCAAAATTAATGAGTTAGTGGAAGATACGCATGCAAATCCTTCTCCACCCCTCACAGTTTTGCTCATATGAGCCAGAAGGCTCCTAAAAGGTGCCTTTTTTCTACCCATCTGAGAGACAGGAAAGGGAGTCCCTGACTTCCATTAAAGATGGGGAGAGAGACAGCTCATGAGAACCTACAACTGTAGTCACAGAGGAAGCCACCAGTTTCTTTAGAAGGTTATGTGATCACTGGAAATTAAATTTCTGCAATTTATATTGTTTCCTTCTGTTCTGCCAACATCCTTCTGTAGCCATATCTATCTCACTGACATTAATGAAGCTTATAACAGCCTTCCAGTATCTAAAGGGGGCCTACAGGAGGGATGGGGAGATACTCTTTATCAGGGATTGTAGTGACAGGACATGGTGTAATGGTTTTAAACTCAAAGAGCATTGATTTAGATCAGATAGTAGGAAGAAATTCTTTACTGTGAGGGTGGTGAGGCACTGGAACAGGTTGCCCAGAGAAGCTGTGGATGCCCCATCCCTGGAGGTGTTCAAGACCAGGCTGGATGGGGCTTTGAGCAACCTGGTCTAGTGGAAAGTGTCTCTGCCCATGGCAGGGGGAAGTTAGAACTAGATAATCTTTAAGGTCCCTTCCAACCCAGACCATTCTATGATTCTATGATTTTCTGTAAAAGAAGGATACCCCTGTTTCCCCGTGTGCAGTCTCTGCTCAGAAAGTTGTGTGAAATGGCTCTATAACTACATGCAAGTTCTGGCAGAGTTCTGCAAAGCGCAAACAGTTGCTCAAATATGTGCAAGTCATGGGTTTGAACTGAAAAAAACCCTGCAGCTCCACCGTGTCTTTGGGACAAAAGGAAAGGGGAATGTGGAACTGACAGGAAAGCAATTTCTTTCCTAATAAAGGTAAACATTAACCTCCTTAGTAAATGGACACTAAGAGAAATGTCAAATGGAAAAGTCAGTTTTATTGTTTGTTAAATCTAGCAGTTTTGAGAAGTGACCTGTCTGAAATATTTTAGAATAGTTAACCAAAGCTCAAACACTGTTTTCTCACATAGCTATAATGTCCTCTTTTGAAAAATTACTTTCATTTTAGCTGCTCAATTTTTGATCAAATGATTGTGTCAAAAAAAGGGATTAGCTTGGGTTCACTGAGGAGTAGAGCAGAAGAAATTCTGTGTATACTAGTTACATAGCTACCACAAGCTACAGTAGGCTATTTTAAGCTCTTTAACTATCATCCAATTCCACTTATTCAGCTTTAAATCTTAGAATTTATGGTTTAGTTTATGCTGATGATGACCTTTACAATCAAGGAGATCAGATGACAACGGGTGTTAAGTATGCAAGGATTTATACCATATCTGAGTCAGTGAAAATATCTGTATAAGAACAACAGCAGATGTTTTCATCTATGACTCTCAAAGAGCTTAAGGAGTAGTTAGTTATTATAAATGCTAATAAATATCACAAATAAATAGAAGACTTACCCAGCTAATGCAAAAATCCTCTTATTTTGACTATTCATACAGTCAGTATACGATCACTTATTTTCAGAACTTCCCTGACAGGAAATAATGTGTCACTAGTTTCATTTTATGGACAAGAAACCAGAGCACAGGAAGCTTTGGTAGAGCAAAGTTAAAACCCATTTAGGATCCTGAGCTGACCCTAATGACAGACATTTCAAAATCTCTTATGTTTAGCATACTGACAGACATTTGAGAAGAAATACAATTTGCATTGGGACAATTGTCAGGTCAGGTGTGAAAGGCAGTTTATCATGTTTTAAAAAAGAATGTAGAGATGTTAAACAATGTATTACAAGGAAATCTTGGATGCTGAGATAACAGAATTTTAAAAAGAAAATAACATTTCCTCAGCAGACAGTGGTTAAATTTCTCCCAGCAAGGGAACCATAAATTCAAGAAGACTGAAAACATGCAAACCAAGTAATTTCATTGCTCTAATAGTTCCATTTTAAGAGTAGCTTTTTCCTCTGTTAGATTATCTCTTTCCCTTTCCTATGGTAAACCAGTGCAAGCCGTCAATTAGGTTAATAAATAATCTCATCCCAGAACTTCCGCTCTCCCGTTAAGCTAATGACTTTACTGCAGTCAGCCCAAACCTCAAGTGGTTGTTCCCTTCTACAATCCTGGCAAAGGATTCAGGAGTTTCTGGCTATGTTAAATAAAAACTAACACACTGCTTACCACAGATCAGGTGGAGTTATAAACCTTGCAGCAGGTATGACATAGATTACTGCTAAGGGTTTTGTTTGCTTTTTCTTTTTTTTTCAGTTCACAGTACCCCAATATTACTGTGAAAACCTGAATTCAGACTAGAAGTCTCCAATAAAATACCTCTTTCAAGACCAAAACCCATTATTATTAAAACACTGCATTTAATTCAAATGACTGGGTGGTAGTTTTAATGATCAAAATTAATTCCGTAACTGATACACAAATTGGAATAAAGACTTTGCTGCAAAACAGGAAAGCATTTTTTTACTGCTTACAAGTTGTTAAAGTATACTACTGGGCAGATATATTCTCTGCTGAGAATTTAAAAAAATAATTTCACATTTGAAAGCACATAAAACCAGACTAAGTCCCTTAAATAGCAGGTAAGCAATAGGCATACACTTTTCATCAGCTTACCTTGCTGGCTTTGGTTATTAGATGTGAAAAGCTTTTTTTCCAAAGGCATTATAAACAGCACTGCTTACACACAGTGTTTAAATATCATGACACCTGTTTTAGTGATACCATTTGTGTGGTATAATCACAAGTTTACACCAAATTTGTATTGATTTCTGCTATTGATTCTATCACTTCTCACTATCTTGCACGTATCATAGCTAACTTCTGTGCTTCAGGTGAGGTGCGCTTGTTTTGCTCACTGTTACTCTTTTAACTACTAATATTTCTCCTTTATTCATGTTAAGAAAAAGCTCAATTGTTTGAGCTGGATACAGGCAATTGTTAAACACTGGCCAAACTCAACAATTAATTTGTTCAGACATATTTTTGTATTATGAAAATAAAAATTGAAAAGCTTTCTACTCCAGCATGCATAACATTTATGTGAAAGAGACAACTGGTTATTGACTAAACTACCAACCATACAAGACTCATTTCAGTTGTAATTTGTGATTCATCATTGGGTTAAATGTTAGTTTGGGTCTGAACTCATTTGAATATCAAAAGAAACAGTTTCCTGTAATATTTGGACAAAGCATCCTTTTTGAGGAGTGAATGGAAAAATAATTTTTAGCAGCCTGAGAAACATGATCTATAATGAATGACATGTTGACACCAGAGTATGAGTTTTAAAAGTGCCACAGTTTATGTATCTTTTTTTAGATCTACTTAATTAAATAAGTCTCTTGAGACAAAAGACCATTTCATCAGTAATACTAATTTTCCGTGTTTATAATTTTTTAACTGTAGGAAAATTCAATATTATCTTACCTTTTAAAAAGTAATGGTAAAATACAGCCTTAACCGACTCAAACTGACGAAAAATTTCTAAAGCAAGGAGAGATAATTAGACCCTGAAGGTCATGAGTAAATGCCACAATGATTGTACCCTGTGAGCTCCTTCACAGCACTTTTCCTAATATATTTGAAATACTTCCACTGAGGTGCTCACTGAGTTGCTAAGCACAATTCCAATCTGTAAACATTCCGCATACAGTAATTTACATTAGTTCCACATAATGTACAGCAGCATTAATTAATAGAGTGGATAGCGTCTGTACATCTGTTAGCTATTAGTCTTTACTCTAATTCATTAGAGCTTTATCATTTACCTGAGCAGCCCATCAAGAACAGGAAAAGGAGACCTTGGCTCATGTCATCTGTAGGATAGAACACCCTGAAATACTAAATTCTCTTGTGTATGTCCAGCTACTTTACATGAACAATGTTCTCACAAATTTTGAAATTGCTCTATTTTTGTGAACTAAAAATTCAAAAATCATCTAGGTGCAGCTGCTGTGGAACTAAATACCATTACAGCCAGTTTAAATTAACATACATTTAAGATCTTTCTGTTATACCAGAACTGCATTCCTTCAGGTTGCCTTCAAGTTTTGGCCAAATTCAGAGCTGACAAAAATTGCTTTTAGAATGATAGAATGCATCTACACAATCCAGTTGACTGCTGTCCTTATTTTTCTCTGATGAGTATAAGTCACAGGTTTAAATTTAACTGATAACATTCCTTCTGGTTCAACGTCATCTTTATTATGTATCCATCTCTCAGGTAATTAAATTTAGAATGTAAACACCTTCCTCTGATTTGAAAACATGCTGAAAAATGTTATTTCACAAACAGTGCAACAAATTGAGCTCTATATAGCACTACATATTGCATACATTAACTTCAAAACACCTCTTCACCCTCCAGATTTGATGGTTAACTCCTTTGGCAAATAATTTCACTCTCCATCTCAAAAATGAGGGTATCACAGACACTTTTAAATATTTATGCCAGTATTATTTTAGGGTGGATTCTGCTTATTCTCATGGAAATACTCTGAGTCTTGTTGGAATCTCACTGACCTGAATAGTCTTCCTAAACTGGGCAAGGTTCTCTTAGACCGGGGAAATTTCATTATATATCTCATTAAAACAGGTAATGACTGTGGGAAGAGGCTTCCAACAGAGAAAATGTATTTGATTTATAGACCGGTAAATTAGTCGTTATTCCTTCTTGGGACTGCAGAGCTAAAGATGTTTGCACTGCATATACTGTAAGGAGCCACATATCTTTGCTATATCTCTTGGCTACAGACATGAAAACAGATCCAGGTGGCGTAACCACACAATTTTATAGTATTCCATCAATACTCTGAAACTATGAAGAGGCGGCTTATACACTAAATATTAGCAAGGCCTAAAAAAACCCACCTCCAATTATGTGAATTCTTGACCTGACATAATGGTATAAAAAGGAATATTTTTCACATAGACCAATATTGCAGATGTGACATGAACAAGCATGACTCTTCTCGGGGAAGTGATGCTATCAATGACTTATCTACATGGGTAAGCTTTACTCAGCCATGTGCTAAACAGTTGATGGTAAATAGTAGCTCCATGGAAGAGTTCTTTGTAATTCACAATGAGTAATTTCTTGCAGGCCTAATGGAACTTTCACGGAATTATATGCTCACTATAAATTGGGATATAGCTCATAATCTTTTATATCACTGGTCCCTCTGGGAAGGATTGCACAGTGTGTAATAGAAAATTTATGAAAATTATCTGAGTGTCATTGCAATTCCACAATATGATTATAATTTTAAAAGTGCAACAAATTATCTCCCAAATCAATTTTTTGTGTTTGCAAGGTAAATGAACAAAACAGTAGTTCATGCTACAAGGCTGGCAATTATGAATGTCCAGTTAGATGGACATTGCACTAACACTTGATACTTCACTATGAAGCTGCACATATGCAAGCCAGTGTACTTCTTTGCAACTTATGCCTTAGTTGTTATTTGAACACATAGTCTTGTGTTTGAAGATGTCTCAGCAGACAGAAAAGAAAGTGGAAGGAAAAAGGGAAATCAGGAAGAAAAGGGCAGGGAAGGCTGACTATTACAAGATAGTGATAGAGAAGATAGGTTGCCTTTCTGAAAAGGAAAAACAGCGCCCAGGACTGGGAAATAATGAACAGAACTTTAAAAGCTCATATGCCAGCTCATGCTTCAGTGATTTTCTCCATAGCAATGAATTCTGAACATTTTAAAGGCTGAAAGGCTAGCTGGCAGTAAAGATGAGAGACAGTCCACTTCAGAGAGATCTTGGCTGATTTTATACATTGGATACTGCACATTGGAAAAGCCTTTTCTACTACTGAGTTATTGTTAGTCCTGGAGTCTGTGCTTTTTTTAATCTCTGCAATAGCTTTCAAAGCAAAGTGCAGGTTGATGCTTATGGCCTGTGGCAAAATCCTATTTACTCCTTCATAGTTTAGAGGTCTGATCTTTGTTCTTGGATTTCCTGTGATTCATTTTCATACTTTGATTTTATTGCAACTGCAATTCCAGTTATTACCAGGCTTAGTTATGCCTTTATCACGACTAGAAAATGTCTCCGTTATGATTTCTTATCTGCAGGGTTTCTGGACTCTTTACTTTTCTGAGAGAACAAATAAATTTAAGACTTCTGCACAGGTCCAGCTGAAAAGATAGCAAAGCGTAGTATAGGACTAGAACAGAATCCTAGCTACGCTAACTCCAGGCACAAGCAAGTGTAAATATGCCAATTCTTGCTGCCAACTTTAAAAAAGGTGTGTGACATTCAATCAGCTTCATCCCAAGTAAATCCAGACCACTCAGATAAAGATAATAACCACGGTAGAACTAATGAACCTCTTGCTACAGACAAGAAGTAGTACTGCAGGAAGAACCAAAGTTTGACGACTTTACACTTAAAACTAGAATCCTTGTGAAAGTGCATGTGGGGAATAAAGTCTTAATAGTGTAAGCAATGCTATTTCTTACTATTCTTTATGTGTTTTTTGGAGCTTCAGTTATTGCTTAGAAACTCCATTAAGTAAAGACACGGGTAAAAAACATCCTTCCTGTGTCAAAGAGCTAAACAGATAGGGTGGCGGACAGAAAGTAAAAGGCTAAATATTCAGCATGGATGCACATGTCATATAAATGTGAAAATAACTTCTGACAGCAGAAACAATGCTGATTCCTATCAGCATTGTTGCTTTAAGTTGACTTTGTATTAATTTTTATATAGATCACAGCCAGGCTTTTCAAACTCTCATCATTATACAATTTATTTCAGCTTTGGATCTGAATTTGATTCTGTATCATTCTTTGCTGATACAGTCTGGTCATAACTGAAATGTTGCACTGTAAAATTAAGATGATTCTAAACTTTTAGAGTATCCTCAAAACTTTTCCCAGAATATATTGGATCGTTTTCTATTATTTTTAATTGTTTTGCATTATTAAGAAACAGCTGCAGTAACAAAACTCTTTGATGCTGATAGGTGCTAAGCTCCTACTGATGTCAGCAGGAGATACATGGGATCAGCACTCCTCAGGTTTCACCCAACTGTCTTTATTGGGTTGACAAATATAGCCAAAGCCTGTGGGAGGAGGAAACCTTTGCAAATCTCTGCAGCCTCAAATGTTACAGCAATGACAGTCTCTAGTAATTACTGAGATAACTTCTCTGAAGAAGATCAAAATGAAAATTGTGATTTTGTTCTAAGCTGCATGAAGTTTGAATAAATTCCTTGGTAGTATAAAAACAAACTGCTGCTACAATGTTAACGGAAATTGTTTTACACCATCAATCAACAGAGAAATTTTATCAAAATCTAACATAAAAGATGTATAACCACCACCTTCTACAACCATTGTCTAATACATTTAGGATATTTTTTCACCTTGCTGATCTCTTGGGGCCAAAAATAAATTTAATTAAACATAAAATCCATATGTTTTTAAAGAAGAAAGAAAAAAAATCTCAAGGAATATAAAACAAGAGGTATCAGAGAGGATAATAGTTGCTGGCAGTAGTTAGTTTTTGTTAATTAAATGGCTAGTTTACAGAACAAAACATAAACTAAGAACCTGTTCATTGTAGCAGTATCAATTTTATGCTATGATTTCTACAGCAACTTGATTTTCAAGACACAGCAGACAATATCATGAAGAATTTGTGGCCTTCCATTAGTTTAATTTAATTTATGGTGATTTATTTATTTATTAAAAGTAATAGTATCATTTTGAGGAATTAATGCAATGACTGTGACAATAACATACAGTATTCTCTCCTGTTTGCTCTTCCATAAGGTTGTAATTTTATGAACTTTTTTTTTCATTTTCTTGCTTTTAGTGAAAAAAAGTTAAAATGACTAATAAAATGACTACCACCTTAACCCAGATGCTGTACATACCACTTTCTGGAGCTGACGGAGATGGCTGAGACCAAATATTTGAAACATGGTATCATGTTCTATGATCCTCTATAATGATGTGTAAGGTTCTTGAGTTTTGATTAGACACTATACTGTGAAGCACTACTAAAAATACATTCTGCTCCTTTCAAAGGCATAGGCTTCAAACATGGTCCCTTCTTGATTTTCTGGGTACCATAAACAGCCCTAATACAAACATTTAAACTTTTCTTTAAAACATATTTTTTGCTATGTTCCCTGCTAAAAGTGTGTATTTAATAACAATAGATTCTTTAAAGATCATATTGGCTTGTTAAAGGTGAAAACTTCCCCTTTTAGAATGTAAATAAGCAATTCTATATATAAATAGTATAATAGAAGTAAGGACAGAGAAGGGGTTGTTCACTTGTTCATATCTCCTCAGTGGAATAACTGGTCCTCTACTATGTTTTTCAAAGTTTATCTCCTCTGGTCCTATGTGACTGTTCCTTTGAGAGATTTTTCTGCAAACTGAAATATCAGAACATCAGGGAGTATTTCCCAAATTTCAGCCTGATGCAACCTTTTTAAAATTTCATCCTTTCACTCATCACTCATCATTACAGGCCCATGGTATCAATCCACATTTTTCTCTCTCCTAGATGTGTATAGAATTCAAATATCTCTAAGATGAAGTCCTGCCTTTTCAGAAGTATTTATATAGTTTTTCTTAATCAGTTCCTCCAGCTTCTAAGAATTTTTATCGCTTTCTTTAGGTGGCCTGCATTCTGAAAAAAAATATTTTTCCTGGTAACCTGAAGTCAACAAATATTCCAAAAGCAGGAGCACCAGATCCATACATGAGGGACTAAGACTTTCTTAGCTCTTTACAGATTTTGGCTACACAAGTTGAGTCAACAATTTTTTTTCCTCTACAGCACATTGCAAAATGAATTATTGTCCACCATCATCCTGGTTTGTTTTATTCATTGCTGGTTTTGGACTATTCCCCACCGTCACTAATTGCAGAAAGGCAGCTGGACAGAAACGAAAACATGTAAAACTGCAACAACTTTCCTTCTGTTACCAAGTCTGAAGGGTGCTACTAAAGCTGAAAAATTAAAAGTCCCAGTCTGGGACCACATGTGAGCAGAGTACCAGAAGATGCATTACCTCAGTGCATTTCCATAGCTGCTTCTATCGGTCAGTGTCTGCCCTACCTACAGTTACTGCTGCTTTCCCCAAGATGTGCGCAGGCACGTAGCAGCAGATACACCAACTGCTCTTTCTCTGAATTTTCACCTTTTTACTACTACCACGGTACAGTTATTGCTGGCAGTGCAGCAAAACAAAATTTGCACTCTGTGTTGCTTGGCCTGATACACGCTGCAAACGTTAATTGAAAATGAGCTTCTCACATCCTGAATTTCACATTATGTACCATCTTGTATTGAATAAGTGATGTTTCTCTTCCACGGTCAACGTGACTGATTGCAAGGGACTATTTTTGTGACTAAGGATCACCAATGTAAAAAAAGATGACAGGCTCAGGACTATGGTACTTGTGTCAGGTTTAGTCATCAGCAAAACATGGAGGCAAAAATGGATATACGGAATCACCTATCCAGATAACTAGTTCTGCATCTGATCATCTATGTGTTCTACAGGACTGTGTAGAATATGGTATTTAGCTATGAACGGAAATCAAATTGGGCAATATAGTTGTGCTTTTTCCCCTAAAGAATAACACTTGTTTCAAGCAAAACATCAAAATATTAATTTTAGTGTGAGACAGCTTTAAAAAGAGCAACACAAAATAATCAGTAGTACACACTGACTGGGTGTAGCTTCATCAACATGAGACAATGCCAAGAAACTGTATGAGAAGCACAGATCAAAGACAGGAAGAGAAATTATGGCAGATAAAGGAAACTATACAAATATTTTCAAAAGAGTTCATAGATATTGAACTTAGGAAAACTTTACTTTCTGAATGGACTTGTAAATTCTGAATAATAGAATAAAACTACTTCAAAAGCAACAATTAGAGTTGGTTGACCACAACTTTCATTTCCCAACATTGTAATAACTTCATTAGCAGAACAGAGTGACAAAGGCTGGCTACTGTCTGGTTTTGACAATATATTGGACTTAAAAACTCAGTTTGGGTCATCCAGAAACAAGCCATATATTAACTAAACAGACTTAAGTGAAACATTTTGGAACAGCATAATAGCATGGCAAAAGTGATGTCCCCTTTCCTCAAACTAGCTCAGTAGCCACGGTACCTTCCTCAGGACACTGAAGACCACTTCCAGTTCTCAATGAACTGTCACTGAACCATCTGTGAATTCACACTGTTCACGTTCAGGAGAGTTACCTTCAAGTAGGAGGAGCTCGAATCTAGTATTTTACTAATTTGCCTAGATTTGAGACTAACACATCAATGGAGAGATTGCAGAACAAACTGAGAGCAACACACTCTTCAGTGCAACCTTGAAGCTCAGATCATCTTTCTTTTCTTCAAAATAAAGGAGAGAACCGAGCCCAAGTTTCCATGCCATAATGAGCAGCAACTGTTAGAAAACAGTTTGGTAATGATACCGATTCCTTGTGCCTCATGTCTGGCAAGGATGCTTAGGAAAAGTCCATATCTTCCATTACTTTGTTTTTTTTCATCGAAATGAAACCTGTTGACCTAATTAAACCAGTATATAATTCATTCCCAATTACTTTTTCTTAATATTTTTTTCATTCATTTATTGAGTAAAAATTATTTTCTTTAGTAATTACTATTGTAGCTGTGTCAGACGCAGCCTAATATCATTTATTTGCTAATCAGCACAAAAATCCCTAATAAAAGTAAGTACTAAACTCATCAAGATGTTAGCATATCTTTGAAAGCAGCACTTTAAATGTACTGAATTGTTCTCCAAAACAACAACATTTCCTTTTAGAAGTCAGAAGTCAGGGATTGTAGTTAAGCAATTATTCACTGTACCAACAGAACAAAAAAAAAAAAGAAAAATAATTATATCTGACATCATCACGGCTTTCTTCAAGTGAACAGACACCACGTCTTCAACTTAAGCTTGCAGATAAATGTTTGGAAAACACTCTTTAAAAATTCATTTTCATTAGCTATTGTGTTTATGACTACTCATATGAGAGACTATTACTAGGATAACAAATCTTTTCAAACAATTTCATTCCAAATCTTAGAATTTGTTTTTTTTCTCTGGGGAACCAAAGGACTATTCTCTTCTACAGAGGAAGTTCCTAATCTAGTATAGAAGTACCTGTAAATGTACCTCTTGTGAATATAGCTATCCAACTCAAATGACTTCAATTTCTTCCTGTATTGAGCTAAAGAACCTGGAGACTTTATGATAAAGAATCTTTATAGAAATATAGCCTATTAGTACTTGAAAATAGAAGATAAACACAAGGAACAAATACTGACATTCCCCATCAACCTAGTACATGCAACTTCCTAGTACATGCAACCTAAACCAAGAGAACTGTTAAATCATAATCCTAGCCATTGCTTTGATCTGACTCCCCGCATGCCCCATGAGCTGGCACTGGGAATGTAGTTGGAATGAATAGCTGGTGTCTGGGACAGAGGGCAGGAGGTGGTAAAGAACTTCCGTTTTTGGAAGCAGTCCATATTTATGCTAGACATTAACTATTGGGTAACCACAAGCCTATTTATAAAATGTACAAAACTAGCCCATAAAATCCTTCTGGAGCTGACATGATTGTTGGTCATGTTCATTAAAAAACACGTGACTCTACAGGATTACCGGAGGAAGAAACAGAATAAAAGTTTGGCTCTGTGAGCCGTTTAGGAGGAACAATTGTAGTACTTTACAGTGATACTAAAACTGCAGCAATGACAAGGAACTCAAAGCACAGCTAATGTTTTTAGAAGATTTTTCTGGTGCTCTGACAAAAGATACTATAATACCAGGTTGTCCTATAATATTGAAACTTTTGAAAATAATAGCAGAAGCTGTAATTTGAGAGTTCTTTGCTTTACTGGAGGAGTAAAAGGGAAAGATATTTGTGAAAATCTCTCTTTGCCATTAAAATCTATTTTAGATTTCTTTTTTCAAAATACCCTTTCCTCACAAGTACAACAGAAAGATGCTTGCAACACTCTGGCTAACCCTCTGGATAAACAAGGCCTAGCCTGACGCTTTTCAAAATATGAAAAAAAGCCTTAAGAAAATATGAGAAATAATGTTACTTGTTTGGTTTTGTTTTCTTTTATTTTCCTTTTCCGAGAAACAAGATGCTCTATTTTTACAGCTCAGTTTCACCTGAGAAACTCAAACACAGAGGTACAAACTAAGACATTATAAAGCAGAAGCATTCAATATGGCAGAGCTAGTTTGATAAAAAGCTGGTTGGTTTTGGGTTTTTTTCTTAAATTGCACAGACATTTAAACACTGACTCTGCAAGCACATGAACATTTATATAAGAAATATTGTAATTGTCCTCAGTGAAATATGCTTGAATATAAAGTTAGCCACATATGTAACCGTGTAAGGGGGACATTTTAGAGGAATTCATTAGCAATACTTGAAGTGACAAATAAAAACACTTGGCTATGTCCACATGGGGCAGTGTGTGAGACGCCTCCCAGGTCAGCACCTATTGATTCAGATATACTTATCTTGATCATCACTAAGACATCTCATTGTGCCACTGCTGCACAGACACTTCCCGATTATTCCCCAGGAAACAGCGTGGAACTTTTAGGCCAGTAGCTGTAATACTGGTAATGACTGTATAGACAACAACTAGCAAACATTAATCTATAGGCATCCGAGTTACTCAGTCATTCAAATCTGCACATGTTTATGCACACTGTATAAAGAAAGAAGCTGATAACAGCATGCTGAGATTTTATTGGGATAGAAATTTCTACTGAAATAAAGTTGTTAAGACTATTATATTCTGAATCAGTGTTACTAAATTGCTAAATTTATTCATTTAAAGTATGTAACAGTCCTTTGTTTAATTGAAACTGAAAAACAATGACAAAAACATCACAGTGTGTAATCTATGTTCATTCTAACTCTTGGCTATCCTGACAGTTTAAATTCTTTGGGTCAAATTTACTTCTGAATGAGATGAAACAATTCCCTTTGAAATCAGTAAGTACTGTGTGCTCCTTCTTTAGATATAAATTTACCCTTCTTATCAAACAATTTTGTGAATGAGGAATATACCCTGTCCTACTTATTTGCCAAGTAAGCCCTACTTACATAAATTCAGTTTTACATTACTTGAGCAGTAAAAAGATCTGAAAATAAGGTGAAAATGCTCAGGAGAAAAAATCCTCTAATGTGAAGATGATAAAGCCAATACACTGACATTCCCATAACCAAAACAATACAATAAGACATTCCTGTGAGATCAATCAAGGCTTGAGTATGTGATTTTTGCAAACTTGTTCTGCAACATTTTTGCAGCCAGCACCAGATATGTTAAAATGCATACTGAAGCTTCACATGTCTAGCCCAGAATTACAAAGTATCAAACCAAATATTTTTCTGCATTTCATTGTAAACATTCATATTTGATTTTATCTAGTACCAACAAGAAGACAACTTATCACAACAATAATCAACTGAGGAAGAAGAATTTTATTCCAGTGACACACAAACCCATATGCCATCAAAAAGAATTATTAAAAATATCTTGTCTGGTGAGAGAGAAATTAAAATAGCACAGCAACAATAAGGCAATGGCAATGAAAGGCAGAGGTTCTCTTGCTTTAAAGACATACTGTGGATTGACTCCTGAAAGCCCAAGTTAATATTTACTAACTCTAAGCACATTCAATAGCTAGAGATTTTTTTTTCTTTTAGTGGGGCCACTGCTCCTTTTGTTTGAAGACAGAGCAAAGCTGTGAATAATGCCTAAGAGCAAAACTAAACCAGAAGTAAATGACTTTTTTAATGTGAGACCTTCAACCTCAATTCCAGTTCCCCAGAGGCCATCTTTGACTCCTTCTCACGAAACACTCTCACAGATGTCAACTGGGGATAAAGATACTTCCACAAAGAAACTGATGAAGAAACTGCTGCAGAGAAAGGTGAGCTTACGTCTCTTTTGACACTGGTGAAGGGAAGTTAGGGCAGTGTCATTCGGCACAGCCAATTTAAATAAATGCACTGTAGGAAGTTAACAGTGACTACAGTCAGCAAGAACAAACTACATAGCTGCTCAAGGAGTCAGTGAAGGCTACTGCTCAGCAAAAGTAGCATTCAAAATTAATTAATTTTGGGTATTCTGCAACACTTGCTGATCTTTTCAAAATGCATTTGTTAGTGTATCATGTTACTGGACCCTTCTGAAAATTTGTTCTGACCCAAGTCAAAAAAAAAAAAAAAAAGATATTAGAAAAGAGCCATTTTAGATGGATAAATTACTGTTCTTCTCTGTAAGGGAGTCAGGGACAAAGGAAAAAAAGTCAGACTTTTTATTGTCTTAGTGACTGATGCAAGCAGTGCAAGTGTTAAGGTTGCCAGGAGTTAAGAAGGAAAGTCCCAGGAAAGGAATGAAATTAACCTCTTCCCTGATATGGACTGAATATTTGAGCTGGTTTTTTATTAATATTTGATTCCTCTTCTGGGGTAAGATTTCCACTTTGTGGAAATTCATTTTGATATTTCATAATAGCATAAAGGTTTTGCATGAGTTTACAATGTAAATAGTCATTTTTTAAGTAAATTGTTTAAGTTTAATACAGCACTACTTTCCTCCCTCCCCACAGCCTCTCAAAAGTTAGAACTGGAATTTTCAATTTCACAGCTTAATGTGAATTTTAAGACCTATGTTTATTGATATGGTATATATTTTATTATTTATTATGTCAGTTTAGATCTCTGTATCCATCTCTGCATCTCTGTATCTATCTCAGCATTCATCTGTTTGAGAGACCTTCTCATCTGTGGCTTTTGAAATGCATTCCCTCACTGTTTTCACTCTGACTGCATTAGGTGGTTTTGTCCTTTGGTCATGAAATAGTCAAAAGGCCTCTGAGATGGTTCAGTTAATGACATATGAATACAGCAAGTAAAAAGAAATCAAAAAGTGCTAGACATATTGTGTTTTATTAGAGCAATGATTAGATATTTGCTGGTTCACCTTCAGTTACGGAAGATAACTCACTGGATGGAGCTTTCATATTTATCAAGAGTTAGAGTATATCTCAGCATAACACAAACATGTTCTTGCATACCATTAATTTATCAAAGCAAAACCTACACACAAATAAAATGCATACCATAAAGGTGTAATTACAAGCAAAACTGTTTAACAGAATATTTATATTTTAAAATTGTGTAGCAGTCACATAAATTAACTTTCCCATGGAAAGATGTTTTTCTACTACTAATTGAAAATGTAATGTTAGTATTACTTAAAGTCACTGAACTTTATTTGCTAGAATCTAATAGAAAGTTCTTACCTAAAACAATGTTAACAGCTACAAATCTCCTTATCAACTGCTCTGTTAAATGTTTCATTTTTCATTATTTATTACTTCCATTAAATACACTGAGACTATTGTCATAAGGGAAGGATATCAGAAAATTTATACCATATTTATTCCACTGCCTAATCTAGTAACTGAACTTGTGAAGTGTGTGTGTACGGATTAGGTAAGGCTCTTGCTTTTAATAGATGCACAAAAACAAGCCTGCCTTTCACATCTGCTTCTTTGCAATAAAAAATAGATCTTATGTCAACTAATATAGGTTGTTTGTATATACATTAAGGCTTGTCACGGAAAGATATACTTCTTTAAATTGTGAAGGTAACATCTCTCTTTTTTATCCTCCTGTAGCACAAAATAGTTTTTGAAAGATGATAATTCAAGTGGTTTGACATTAAGTTTATCAAAGAAATAAAAAATAAAACTATATTTCCACATATTTTTAAAAATAATATTTGAAATACTTGATTTATTTCTCATAAATCAGAGGTTTACTGCATTATAAAGAGTATTGTTGTAAAGAGGCCTTTTGCCTTTGTGCAAATTTGTCTCTGTACACATTCATCTTAGTTCAAGATCAGCTACATAGCCCAAGATTACATTAAAAAATATATATTATATATAGTATAAATATAGCATAATATAGTAGAAATATAAATGTAATACTATAATACTATAATATAGTATAAATAGCATGTATAGCAATAGTATAAATATAGTATAAATAGCATAAATAGCATAATATAGTTATATGCTGCTATTACGTCTTTTTCATCGTATTCATTTATTTGGTAAACTAATATTTTATATGAAATAACATTCACTAGATCCTTACTATCCTTACTAGATCCTTGACTACTTTATGATAATTATTTTTCTTCCCTAATCTATCCTGTAGAAGTGGAATCCAGAAAGGCTTTCACTCATCTGTGTATGTATTAAAGTCTAAATTCACATTCAGCTGTACAAGACAAAACAGATTTTAGACTAAAACATCTATCTCACAATTACAGAATGAATTAAAGTTATATCTGGTTCCTCAGGAAATAGTAGGTTTGAGACAATGTTAATTCTAGAGATAAGTTGGATTGCTAACACAAGGAGTTTGTCAGAAATTACTACCGCCTTTTGTGCTCATATTTAGAGTCATGATGTCAGAAAAAACGCAGAAGGCAAACATTGCTGTAAGAACATTCATCAGAAAAAAGTTACACCAATATGTTATTACAAAGCTAGCAGCTGTGTTGATGAAATCGCAACTCCTTTTTAGCTTTGACACTACCCTTCAGAAAAACTGTGATCTGATTTTCTGCATGTAACTGTATTAGGCAATTGTCAATTCGATGTATTGTTCCAAAAAAAAATGTTATGGAGCACAGATCTACATGAAATACAGAGTTACATTTGGTGTTAAATATGCTGTGGTGGGCTTTGTTCCCGATATAAAGAAAATTGTCTGACTCACAAAACTTGTAGATTTATGGAATCATAGAGCGATTCAAGTTGGAAAAGACAAGGTTGGAAAAGAGGAGGTTTCACGAGGAGGTCAGCTGGACAAGAAGGGTCAGCTAGGGCACCAGATCAGGCTGCCCAGGTCTTTGCCCAGCTATGTCACAAAAACCTCCAAGAATGGAGACTGCACAGCCTCTCTGCTCAATCTGCTCCAGTGCGTGGCCGTTTCACAGATGGCTTCATATAGAAGTTTACATCACAAATTGACTTGAATTTTCTACTCATTAACTACCAGGAATGTTCTAATTTTTATTTTTATTGTACTCTACTTGGGACTTTGTTTGTTTTTGGAGTGCAAAGTCATGACAACTTTGAGAGTATCTTAACAAAGCAATTCTGCTTCCTTTATATTTCTTATAGATCTTGTGATCCCTTAATTCTTTTAAGAACTTTGTAATTCTTCAAGTCTGGAAATGGCCCTTTTGCCTCACAGGAGAAAAAAATCGAAATTATGAAGGTACCCATTGCACAGTGAATTTCACTGAATCTAAACCACACAATATTTTCAAAACTCATTAATCCAGTCATTGTCACCTACAGTAATGGCATATCCTTTTCCCACACTGTGTGTGATGAAATGCCCTTCATGCCCTGCCCTGAAGATGACAGGGACATTATGATATAGTCAATTCTTACAATTGAGGAGTATAAATAAAATTATATGCAAGTCATACTAGACAGCCATAATAATTGTTTCTGACTTAAACTATAGATCAGTATATGACACACTAGGTGTAGACAGTAACTGGAAAAAAAGTCAGAGATGTTGCTTCCTCCCCATAAACAACTACTGCATTTTGAAACACTAAGAAAATCAAGGAAATAAAAGGAGCGTAGAGAATCAGGAAAGAGTAAGGAAAAGCTACCGATCATTTTAACACAAGGTTTAAATATGGGGCATCACATGAATCAAAACAGAATCACATACAGAACAAGTTGCACATCCAATTGCACATCCAATATTTAATTAAAAATTTCTTATTTGTGCCTATCTTTATTTGCTATTTCTTGCTGTCATTTATATGAAAATAAGGTGAATAAACACCCTTTATATTTAAGGTGAAGAGTTTATTTTATATCATAACAATGCAGGGAACAAATAGCTATTAAAGAAGAGTAAATAAATGTCAACAGGTTGTACCTATTATGTGGCCTATGACCTTTCCTTAGTTGTCACACCTGACACTACAAAAGTGAGATTACTAGAATTTCCACTTTAAATTAAATTAGGCTAATGAAGGTAACTGGAAGAGCCTGCCAGGAGTAACAAATATGAGTGTACAAACAGCGAAGGCAACGGGATATTAAAAAGTAGGTTATACTTCACACTCTCAATTTTATAAGATATATATAAAATTCACCTTAGCAATGAGTGAGATTGTCAGGGCTGCAAGTGCAGTAATAGGCCATAACCGCCCTGAGCGGCCTCCCCTGGGCCCTCCCCCTGCACCTCTGCCCGCAGGCCCCATGTCACCTCCGGGCTGGGCCTTTGCCCCGGGCCTGGGCTGGGCCGGGCCACTGCTCTGCCCTGCCTGGGACAGCCAGACGGGCCGCGGGTCGCTGCCATACCTGCTGGTAGACGTTTGGATCCCGAGTGGGACTGTGTCCCACTGGTGAGGGTCACCAGCCTGTGCAGGGGGTCGCCCTTGGCTCCCGGCTTGTCCGCCTTCGTGGAGCTGCTCTGCTCCTGCTGCTCCCCGACAGCCGTGTGGACCCAAAACCACTAAGTGCCACCAGCAGGACGGACACCCCTCAGGGTCATAGGGGGCACAGTGGAGAAGGCAGCCCTCTAGTTAAACGTGCACATCAGCCAGAGAGAGTTTTCTATCTCTCGTCATAAGCATCTCTGTTGTAAAAACACGATTTTTTTTTTTTTTTTAAATGGGGTTCACTGCTCAAGTAAAAGATTCTTGCTCAGACCATCCTCCAAGAACAACTTGTTTTTAATGAAGTTTAAAATGTTGAGGTTTTTGGTCAGTAAAAGCAGTATTCAGTAGTACAAAACCCTGAAAAATATAACAACAAAAATCTAGAAAGCACCCACTTGCAAAATACCTGGAAGGTGGAGTGTTTGTCATACCCCAGCTCCACCCAGCTTGACTTTAAGCACCTAACAAGGTTTGAATTCCCAGATAACAGAACATTTAGACTTTGACTGCGTAGCTCTCTCATAAGATCTGCCACTGTCGCTCTTTCAGTGTCACATAGCGGTGGGAAGTGGAGCGCAGAGAGGTCACAAGATGTTTTGTCATGCATCTCAGCTGGCTTTGGTCTCTTTGGAGCTGGAGACACCATGGCAGCAGGAATGCCGAGAGCCAGCCTATGCAAGCATTCCCTTCATCGCTTGCATTGCTGGAGCAGCACCCTGTGATAGCAGTGAATGTTAAGAGACTATAAATATGGCAAGAATTCAGAGAGTAGACAGGCTTTTGAGGCTGCCTCAGGATTTGGATGATAATTTAAATGTTATTGGGAAAGCTTGAAGATTAAAGCAACAGAGGCTTTTCCATTGGAGAATCAAGCAATAGCAGCCAAAATTAATTTTGTTGTTCATTTCAGAGTACCTATGGATTGAATGACAAAACTGACTATTTTTGTACATACAGTAGCATACCGCTACTCTTAAAGTATACACATGTAAATAGAAATGTTCTGCGTTGATGTTCCAGTTTACAGCTTTGTCAGTAACACCTGCCTCTTTCTATATACCATACCTCTTTTTACCATATGTGATAATACCTACATGGCATGCTGAAGTCCTGTGTAGACACCTGAAATCTACAAGTTATCATGGCATTTCATCTAAAAGTGTCTCACTCTCCTGCAGGGTTAGCTTCCTGGAGCAAGCTTACTTGGCTGTACAGGTCCCAGGACCTGAACTAGGTTGGTCAGGGGTAGCTCATCTTGCTGCTTTGTGTAACAAATATCTGTCAGCTACTGGAAAGCAAGATACTTTCCAAGTGTTCTAATATGTGTATGTCATGTCCACTGATTATGAAGGACACCTAATACACTAAAAAAATCAAAGCTTTTCTAAATTAAATTGTCCCCTTTTCTAAATTAAATTGACACAGGTTCAAAGTACCTGTATCGTAGTTTCTTATGAATTTCTTTACTCACATTATAAACAATTGAAGGTTTTTAATTTTACAGCATTTTATTTCCTCTTTTTCAGTATGGGGCAAATTATTCCACTGAATAGATTTCATTCAGGGAACTGAATGGATTCCCTGATGACTGTATTTTAGAAGCCTTTATTGACTATGTTTTATATAGTAAAGAAAACAATACACATTCAGTGTTAAATCATGATATAAAAGCACCTATAAAACTGACTGGTGGGTTTTTAAAATGACACTTAAATCCTGATTTATTTCCCTGAATGCCTTCACTTCAGAGACTAAGACTGTGATAGGTGTCTAGCTACAACTGTAGTTGTTTAACTATACAAATTTGCACCTTCACTTGCTCAGTGAAGTCCCAAATTCAAAGTGCAAACATTTCTTGGCAGTCACAAAAAAAAAAAAAAATTGACAAATTTTGCCGCTTTTGTTGGATATCAGAACTAGCATAAGGAGAGATTTATGGAAGTATAAAAGCTAATAAATATTCCCACATAACAGCTGAAAATAACATTTCACTCACAGTATAAGAAAATAACAAAACAAAAATGCTGATAGTCAAACCAGAAAAATACATATTTATGGCTAAGTGTAGCTTAGAAATGTATCATCTAAATCCTTAATATTGATATTCAAAATCAATTACAAATCTTCTATTTCCATCTATGGTAGCAGTACCATATCCCTTGTTAGTAAGTGAAGGAATGAATTTACAAATAAGAAATCTTTTTTTTACCACCAACAAAATCCTCACAGTAACTATTTTAATTCCCAGGTAGAAAATCTATATTAAGTGGAGAAAAAGTCGAAAGTATATTTCTCGGATGTAAGCATAAAAAAGATGTAGTAATTGTCCCAATGGAAGTACTAAGATAGCAGGAAATTCAAAGATGAGGTCATACTTAGAGAAAAGCCCAATGCTTTAAACTAACAAAATGTGTTAAAGGCAGCCCATGAAGCTAACATTTTCATAACAGTAATGTTACACACTGAATACAGATCTATCATTAGGGCATTACTATTGGACAAAATTGGGGTTTGCAATTTTTAATTAATAAATTAAGTAGTCTAGGTATTAATATCACCAATGTTTTTTCCATAGTCTATTTCTTTTCTCTAAATCCTGGTGACCAAGTCTGTACTTGGATTTATGTGTGTACAAACCATTTAGTTTCAGGTGGCCAAAACTTGTTGTAGTGTAATGGGGTGCTTATGCCATTAAAAACTTGGCCCATGTCTGCATGTGTAATACTACTTAATTTTTCAAGACTTTTTAATCTCTGTTTATCCTGTCTATTGTAAAATGATATGGCTTATAGTGAAGACTTACAGTAAGTTATTGCCTTTAAGATGTGAAGATAATCAAGGTTGTTTGTCTTGCCAGTGTTTGTTTATGATGCTAGACTAACAGAGGGGAAAAAGACAAATGTCAAGAGGACAAAGAAAAGGGAAACAAGTTGAAAGGATGTGCTTTAAAGAAGACTGGGGACACATGTTCATAATTATTGCATTTATATTGGAAAGACATAGCACGTGGTGTTATCAAAATTCATATCAAACCTACATTTTTTATTTTTTTTTCTCCTCTTAAGAAACCTACTCTGGTGATTGACACTTGCTACTGAGCCCTTGTTCTTATCATTGGATTTTGAATAGTGTACATGGAATGCAATTCTTTGGTACTGGACTAGGATGTGCTGTCACGGAAGCATGCATGAGTTCACAAGCATTTGATGTGTGAATACAGTTTAGCTTGTGATCTTGCCATCTGTAGTTCATGATTAATACTTCTTTATTTGAAGCTCATAATGCATAATGGAACTTAGCATCAATTTGCTGTTATGATGTACTAAGAACTTCATACAAGAAATAATTGAAAGCTGTGTTGCTTTTCTTAGGTACAGACCGTCTTCAAATCTGTCCAGTCCAAAGTCTAGAAACCAGACCTCACAGAAATTCACAAGTCTCCTGTGCTGTGTTCTCACCCTGCCTCTGTTCATGCTCTGCTCTTCTTTTCTTTAGTCCACTGTACCCTCCTGTATGTCTTCCAACCTAGACAATTCTATGATTATGATTCTATCTATGCATTCTTGTTTTCTACACAGCTAATTCAGACTCGCTCTTGCTCCCTTTTAAATCAATAACAAAACTCCACTTGAAGCTCAGGACGCTTTTCTGGTAATAACATTTTTAGCCTTTTTAGTTATAAAAGTGTTAAAAGGTCTATTAAAATAACAAAATAATTTTTAGTATTCTAATGAACAGATAGACCTAGTTCCTAAATATGAAATTCCTGAAAAGAGTCTACACTTACCACACAACACATGTAAGGGAAAGTAGGCTACAAAACTATGTCTGTGGGCCAGGCCAATTATTTAAGCTGAGATATCACTTACACTCTTTAAAGCTTTTCTTCTCTGGTGTACCTAAGAGGAGGTACTGGAAAGAGTGAGCTGAGTTCTCTTCTCATCCACTATGAACTATTTTTATTAAAATCTCTGTCTTGGTTTATGTAAAGCAAGTATAACACTATATTCCTAGCTGCAGTAGCACAGCATTAGTTATCTGTTCTTTTGGTGACATTTTGTGAAAGCTCTTAAGTCATCTAATGTTCTAATCAACAATGTCCAGAGATAGGTGCATTTAAAAAAAACCCCCACAAAAACAATCACATCTATGGTTCTTTTGGCCTTCATTCAAATGAACGCAAGAGCATACAGAGGCATAGCGCTGAGGCTATTGGCAAAGATCTAGATAATCAGTTGTCAAGAAGAGCTCTGCTACACGTTCACTTTTCTGAAAACCCACAAGAGATGCTGCGTAGCTGACAATTTTCCAAAAACTTGACAAGAACGTTTGTACAGGAGTACAAAAGAAAGCAACACACTCCAGAGCTGTAATAAATAGTAACCTGACCATAATCCTGCAAATGAAGTCAGCAATCATAAGGCTTGCTTACATAGAACAATAAAAATCATGGAGTTTTTTTCAAGACATTAATAAAGTCAGAATATAGTCTTCAACCCTGCAATAAAATGCTTTAGAGTTTATGAATATACTTAAACCTAAGTAGAGCTTTCTCTGATAATCAGACACTGCATATATTATTTCAGTGCGCTTCTGCGTTAAAACACTAGTGTATATTGATGTAGTACTAGTAGTACTAGTGTATTGATGTATACATTGATATATAGTGGACATTAAACAAAATATTAGGAAAGGAAGACATGAATGCTGGATTACATATGTCCTGTCTGAGCTTTGCCAAATGAGTCAGAATGATTCCTTCAGAGGTAAGCTTTCAACTGCCTTCAACTTATAACTAACTTTGTGTTCATGTCTTGGATTTCTGGACATGTGCTTGAGCTAGAGGGTAGTGGGCAGTCTAGCAGAATCAGTAAATTGAGACCCCAGGAACTAACAGAGTTTGACATCATCTCCACAGCAGCTAATCCTGACAGCCACAAACTTTATAAAGCTGCAGGTTTCTGCACCTGTCCAAAGCTTGACAAAGTGTTTCAACAAAACAGACCCTGACTCTGCCTTCACAAATTTTGAGATAATTGTTTCCGTATGTAAAAAAAAAAATACAGCAGTGGACAAAATACATCTGACCTAAGTATAAGGCATGAAGAGATATACTTCAGCGTCTTTGAAACAGATCAGGGTAGTAGAAGCAATGTATAAGAAATTAGTTTAAAGACAGAAATTTTGTTAGCAAATCAAAAGAAGCTGTAATAAATAAGGAACATAGTTTTTAGTGTCCAACAAACCAGACAGAGAAACACAGCCTATCTCATAGTCCCACATTTTAAACTATGCATGCTATGATTATAGTCATAAACAACAGATACTGTGTCTGTACGTAGGAAAACAAAGAACAGTTCTTTTTTAGGAACTATCTGTAGGAAGAACATACAATTTAGTCAACAAGGGAGCTGGAATAACCTCTTGTGTTCTTTCCAATGACTATAGTTTAGTATTTAGCAGAAGGAATGTTTTTGTTCTTTTCTGTGTGCTTTTTCTCTTCTATCCATCCTCCTCCTCTTTCTGGCGAAGCATGGATTTTTTCTGTTCTTGCACCTGGCCTGACAAACAGTACCCCACTATTTTCACGTGTTCTAACCCACAGCACTTTTTCAGACAGCTGCAATTGCTGTGCTCTCTGACCAAGAAAGCAAGTTTCTGACCTCTGCCACCAATGCCAATAGGCAATCCGGCAGCATATAACACTCCAAGTAACAACTTCTTCTACTGCCCATAATGAAAAACTGTGCAGCAGTCCTACTCCAGCAATCCCATCCTGAAATTCTCCTATCAACTCACTGACTTCATCACAACTGTGAGATGGCCACACAATTAATTTCTGAACATGTACTATATTTTCTTTCTTTCTGAAAGCCTGAAACTGTTAGTAGAAGGAATGGATAAAGTTCAGCCAAAATGTGTTAAATGCTAGATGGCTTTTGAACATGATCAAATATTAGTTTGGAAACAACAGAAATTACTTCCTTAGAGTAAGTTTCATCATTACAAATATTTTTCCTGTTCTACAAAACATGCGCATTTTCAAAGAAGAAAAACATGGGATAAGCATTTCTGTTGCTTGGGTCTGAATGTCTTTGTGTAATCTGATAAATTCTTTTCAGCTACAGGCAGTTTCAGAGGGGAAAACAGTTGCTTAGGACAGAAAAGGTAGGAAAAAGTAAATTTTCCAAATTAAAATATGATAGGAAGTGAATTACTGGCCACAGCTTAACTTAAACTGAAAATACTTTTTTGCTTTTGACATTTCCTGGGATTGTTAACACACTACAGAAAAATCCTCATTTTAGAGGATTTTACTTCTTTCTGGAAGTATTTTTCAAAGAACCTGTTTTCTCACAGCTACTCTGTTAGCCTGGATGATTCAGATTTGTTGAGAGAAGAATTGAAAGGCAAGGTAAATTTTTAATAAGCAATCTACACTGCAGTAGAATTTGGAAACTTCAGAAATTTACATGAAAAATAATTTTTTGTTGAAAGAGAGCAGGTCACATAGTGAAGAAATGTTCATTTGCTAGTGTGTTTGATATTTTGACTTTTATTGTGTGAAATGCAAATGCAAGTATAAGACAATTTAATTCCAATGTGAAGGAAAGGAAAATTTGTTCATAAATTAAATGTGAATTATTTTAAAATGTATTTTCATATGAAATGGATAGGATCTGAAAAGCAGTAAGTCACAAAATGTACATTATGTTATTTTCATTTCTTTTCTTCAACAAATATATAGAAAAGTACCTTTAAAACACAGGTGCTCATCTGCTGACAGAAAGCGAGAGCATCATTTTTTCCATTTTTAGATAGTAATTATAGCCTTAAAATTCTAGAGCATCTTAAAAAGGTTGCAAATAATTTATGGGTTTTCTTGGATGTGGTTTTTTTTAAAGAATATCCTTTTATCTTATTATCCTTCCTTTTCTTCCTTATATATGTTCCAGGTATCAAAATTTCTAAGAAAACAGTATACCTACCCAAAATACCAAGTTTGGTCCAACTGATGTTTAAACCGTCAGTATCTCAGTGTCCTAGAGAAATTAAACTATATAATGAAAACAGCAGGTTTTCTCCACCTCAAACTCCCACTATTACTCCAGTTACTTTTGAGAAGACAAGTGGTGTTAAGTCTTTGCTGCTACCATACATTTACAGTATAAATTAATCCAATTGCATACAGATTTATCCCAAAAGGCATCTTTGTAGGATTTTGTAAAATGTCAAGAGACAGAAGCTACTTTGGACCAGCTGTAAATGGAACATTCCACAGACAAAGTTCCTCATGAGAAACAGTAATAAATGAATGAGGAATGAAAGAAGCTTCATCAGGCAACCAGGTTAACCTACACCCAACTGATAATGTAATAAGAGGAAATCTGCCAAGTGGGGAAGTTTGACATAGCTCTTAAATTTAGACTAAAATGTTTCTGTGCTTGAATTTTAGAAATTATAATTTTAAAAGAGTCAAAAGTTCCTGCTTGTTTCTGGTTGTAAATACTGTCAAGTACATTTTCCACAATAAAATGATTCTAGTACTTTACAAAAAAAGCTCAGGGCAGCTAAACTTTTAGCTTTGAGGTAGAAAGTCTGCTTACAGCTTCCTTTTTGGGGGAGAAAAAATTAACCTTTAAAATCAAATCATCTTTAAAAGAAATACAGGAGGATTAGAGTCCCTGTTTGAAAGAAAATCTTCAGAACTTCAAGTTTTTGAATGCACTGGTGTTCTGGCAGGATCAACTCTATAGAGGTATGTTTGGCCCTTCTTTGTCTGAATATACTGTTTTATGCTTAAGGAAACTGTTGATATACCATGAAATATATAGTTTAAGCAATGTATCAGGTTAAGGTTGCTATAGCCATCCTAAGGTTTCCAGTTGCGAAAGTGGACTGATGCACTGAGAAGGAACATAATGGACAGACAAAAGATTGGAAGAATGTAAGATGATGAGTCGATTTGGTTGATAACGGCCTAAGACTACCCTCCTATAAGGATCCCTTCTGGCCGTTTCCAGCATCCTACTGTGCTCCTCCCTAACTGTAAGCATCTATTGGCCTACTGTTCTTCTCTTACTGAAGCATGACATAGCACTTAAAGCATGTTGATGTAATATTTAAAGGCTGGAAAAAACAGAGGAAAAATTCTTCTAGATTGTTTTCTCATTCTGTTAGTACTGGAAGACACCAGAATGACGTTGCCAAGTATCTTGATCCAGTAGATCAAGATTTTTAGTTGCCTCCCTAACATATCTTAACACTGCACATCTACCTAATCATTTTGCAGAGATGTGTATTTTTGCAAGGTAACTACTACACTCTTCCGTAATGCATCCATTTAGGATAATTATTTCTCTGAAAAAGTATAGCAGCCTTTTTTCTAAATATTTAGTCAGCTGAAATACTGGGTATGCTATGCTTCTTCCTTCTTTTGTGTTTACCCCAGCAACACTAAGAAGTCAGATAGATACACAGTAACATCACTGGGAGGTCTGCAGCCCCACAGAAAATCAGGTTTTCTGTTACCTGTCTTCAGGACATTCACAGAATTTGCTAATGTACAGGTAATTACTTTGCAGGACAAAACATAGTATTGCTTCAGATTTTCAGATGTTCTACTGCTGGCAAGATTTTTTTCTGGAAGTAAGTACTTTACAACTTGCAAGGTACAACTACTGAGCTGCCAACCTGGCTATGCTTAATTTCCTATAATGACAATGTGTGCTACCTTTTGTACATACTATTAGTTGCATTCAGCACTGGAAGAAATATATATTTAGGGTGGTTTCTACAATTTACTCCAGAAACATCTTCTCTATGGTGTCAGTTGCTGACGATGCAAACACTAAAATGTGAGGTGGCCTCTTAACTCAGTTCTTTAGGTTTTTTGATACTACAGAAGTAACATAGAGGACAAACAAACATTTTCTTGCAAAAAATCTTAACACACAGGGCTGCACTCTATGTGAAAAATAAAACCAGAAGAGAACAATATTATGAAATACTGATTTAGAACTGAACACAACTGAAAAGAAATTCTGGTGCAGTACATGGCACTACAGCATAATGAATAATCAGCTCATAAAATTTCTGAATGAATTAACTTTTATTCTTCGGTCTGCATTTGTCACTGAGTAGTCTTCTTTCTTTGTTATTTGTTCCTGTTCTCTACTAGGCAGCACACTTTTCACACATAAAACAAACGGCTATTTATGGATTCATATTACATTAAGCAAAGTGAAGTAATTATCTGCCATGTTATATGCCCCATCAAAATTAGTCTGACAGTTAATGTGGTTGGCTTTAGCAATATAACATTCCAGAAAAATAGGAAATCAATAGAATTGCTAGTATGTATTTTGATTAAACTTGGGTAACATATTGTAATTCAATCCATAGATTTTTATTTAAAAAAAAAAAAATTCCATCTTTCTAAACTATGTGGCTTCCATTTATGAGATGCTGGAGTGTAAATCCTATACATAAGGAAAACCAAAATCTAGTGTGATTCAGTTTTTAGATAAAATATTTAGCTAAATTCAGTTTTAAAAGATCAATGAGAAGAAAAATTAATATGTATTAATATCTATCTTAAAAATCGTCATCCTATGTATATTACTAGACAATGTCATTCCAAAAAATTAGAAGATTATCAGAGTTCTGGCACTATAGAAAAGATGTTTCTGGAGTAAATTGCAGAAACCACCCAAAAGCACAGGATGTACTATTTTAGAATATTATGAAAGAAAATTACTCTATATTGTACCTGTTGCACTTCAGGACAAATTAAGGGTGGTAGATGTAATAGCAACATAAGGATTTAGTCGTTGGAGTACACAATAAGAGATGTATTCTTGGCACAGTCAATAGGTGGGTATATTTATCTCAGAGATTTATGTCAGAGACTCAATTTCTCTTTATACACATATTTAAGTAGGTCAATATTACCTTTTTGGAACAGTTACAGATCATCCAGTGAAATACCACAATAACGTCAGAGGATTATGCTATAATCATCACAAGATCACAGTAAAATGGGATAAAACAACTCTGATATCTATTACCGAAAAACACAATAAAGGCCATGAATAACAATTATTGACACTAGCATCTTCAGGGCAAAAAATTGGCTAAGCATTTGAGCTGGTCTATTTCTGCTATGAACTTCTAAAGGTAAGTAAGTACAGCTGCTCTCAAGCCCCACAGAGGCATATTCAGAAGCACAGGGTGCGTGGTACTATAGAGGAGTATTGTTTTGTTCCTGATTCAGTGAAGGGATTTCCCCCTTTAGCCAGCAAAACTTTTCAAATTTCTTGGCTTTTTTTGCTGGTCATTCAGGCTGCGGTTCGTAGCCCACACCAGCAGACTGTGCAATTTTAATAATGTCTCTTGACATCTTGTTATGTCTGACTTTACCTGTTCTCCCCAATTCACTCTGTACTAACACCAGGGTGAGGCAAGTACTGTACCTGGCCCAAAAGAATGGTCAGGAATGTACAATTGCTGGTGGCAGTGAAAGATGGAAACAGGATGTAGATTAGATTACGTACTAAACTAGCTTAGTTTATGATTAGATTACGTACTAAAAAGCCAAGCCTTCCAATGCCAGTCTTATTAGGTCTTGCATACCCTGAATAATGAAAAATTTAAAAATTGAAAGTGATTTCAAGAACTATGCATCATTTGAAACTGGTTCCTTAAATAAAAAACTGTAAATTTTAATAAAACAGTACAAATGCAAGGCTATACTAGTTAACAACTGACATATAAATTAAGCTGCAATGCATGTCTTGTTTTAATGATTCCAGTGAACTTAATAAATAAAAACTGAAATCACCAAAAATAAATTGTAAGAACATGTACAAAATGTGCTACATTTTGCCCTTATACAAAGTAGGAGCATTCTCTAACTGCCCACACTACGCTCACTGTCCACCTTTAAATCCCTATTTAAAATCCATCTTTGCCATGGTGGTAAAACCAACCACAAAAGCCCTTCATATTCACAGCTGCAGACGGCTGTTCTCCTGACCATTGTTTTCACACTGAATAGAGCTGGTTTGTTGTTTTCTTGTGCTTCCCCTCTCAGTCTGTTTTCTTCCACCTGTTACTGGCCGAGTTGCACTCTAGATTGTGAGGTGTTTTGGACAGGGAGTGTCCCTTTGTAGCATATTTGCAGTATGGGGACAAAGGAGTTCAGGGTTCTAAAAGTCTACAATGGTGAGTTTCAGACTCACCCTTGACTTCAGGGGACGTAGGCCCTAAATATGACACTTTCATCTTTCCCCCAGGCTCGAAATATTCTGCAGGAAGGAGTCAACCATGACTAAACCAAATCATCATGATGAAGAATCTCCAGCCACTGATGAAACCAAGTTGTTTGCTACTGGTTTAATTTACTCGATTTGGTCCCTTCTGATCTATTGCTCATTCCAGCCTTTTTTTGTTTTATCTCATACTATGTTTATTTCAGTTTTAACTGTACCTTATTCTCATCTCTGCTCTATCTTCTTCTTTCACTCATTCATCTATATGGTTTTCTCTTTCTTTTATGAAATATTACCTAAAAATACTTTAGTTCAATGTAAAGGCTTATACCTTTGGCTTTATGGGTGATGTAGATCTCCACTGCAAAGAAGCCGGTACTTATTTATGGGGTACTAAAAATGTGCAGTGAGAGAAGCAGAAAGAATTTTTATAGTCTTGGTGAAGCTAATTCTTGAATATTTGTATTGATCCTGTGTCTTGCGAGAAAAAAAATGGTGAAAAATTGGCAGAGGTACAGCAAAGAACCACAAGGCTGGAGAAAACACCATGCAATGTGAGACTTCAGAAGTGCGGTGTGTTTTAGCTATTTAGAAAGAAGACTGAAAAGTAACTTGACTACAGTACATTAATATCTTCATGGGAAGAAAATACTATCTACGAAAAAACTCTTTGGTCTTATGAAGAGGAATATCACTAAAACAAAATGCTGAGTACTGATGTCAAATTCAAATACAAATTGAAAATTCAATGCAAATTAGGCATGCGATTTCAACAGTAAGAACAACTGGTCACTAGAAGAAATGCAAGCCAAACAGTGCCTTCAAATAAGGCGTGGATGCCTTTGTGGAAGCTAAAATTCAGTCAGCCCTTGAGCTCTCCCTTTTTCAATAAGAGGCACGTTTTATTCAGACGCACATTATCAGGCATTAACATCAGAGATGGTGGTCTGCTTATCTCTTTGGCTTTGAGATCTATGAATCTCTTGACATTCAGCAGCTCTGTGGCCTCAGTTCTACCAATCTTGCTTGTGCGTTCTTCTCCTGATTCCAGTTATTGTGCAATGGCTGGCTGTCTAATGTAGAAGAATCCTTTTAAGTACTGAGTTAAAATATCATTAACTCTTCTAAGTCTTAAAACCTGCTTCCAAATTTGTGGAGAAGTAGAAGGATTACCTACCTCATATCATTTAGTAACTATAGAACTTACTAAACTTTATTAGTTTTTGAAGTTTATTGCTTGTTAAGGTTTTGGGGGACCAGGATCATTAACAAAATTAACTCTTTTATTAATTCATCTCAATGACTATAATAGCTACAATTTTTGTGGTGCAATTCAGGAAAACTGAGACATATTCCATGTATTCAGGGCGTACAATGTATCTGTTCCATAGCAAAAAAAAAAAAAAAAAGCAGGCTGCAACTGTATTAATGAAACAAACAGGGCCAGAGCATTGTCCAAGCATCGCTCCAGTACTGCCTGTGCTGTTTAGCTGTTAGCAGGCATCCTGGCACAATTGCTGGGCCACTAGAGAACAAGCTCAGGGTATTTTATTTGCTAATACAGACATAGCCTTAGAATCTAAGGCTCCACGTACATGACAATTTCCTTTCCTAAGAACTGGACTAAAATATCTCTTTAAGAAATCTATCCAGTCTTATCTTAAAGGCCGCTGTAGAGTCCTGAATATGATAAATAAATTGTTTCAGGGCATAATAATTACACTCGCAACTAGAAATTAATGTAAGTAGAGTTTTGATCTAACAACTTTTCGTCTTTGGAAATTGTATTATTCTCTGTTGGCAAAATTAAGAGCTTCCACCCTATTTTGTCATGAGCAGCTATCTATGTCAAATGACTAAGTCGTCTCTCAATGGTTTCTGTAGAGCATAAAGTACTGAACTGAAGCCTTTAAATTTCATGTTTCAGGGCATCTTTTCTCATTCTAGAACACTTTGAAATCTTTCAATTTTTCATATTCTTCCTGAAGAGTGAATATCAGCTTTGAACACAACTCTGTCACAATAGTTTATAATGAAATGTGCACAGACACCTTCTACTTCTACTTGATAGTCTTCCTCTTATAAACACTGTATTATCTCATTTATGCATAGCACTGCACTGAGAATTCCTGTTGAGGCAGTGATCTTCAATGACCTTATGTTCTTTCCTGAGTCGTCATTTTGAAAGACAAGTTCTATTATGTAAGTACAAGCTGTATACTTTGTCTCCAAGTTTACTACTTTGCACCTAGCTATGTTAAATTTATTTCACTACTACTTGGTGATTAAGGTAACTTTTGATTTGTGTTACTTTTTTCATACCTTACCAGGCATTTTTATCTGCAAATGTTCTGTAACATTACTTATATGTTCAATCAAACCGTTGATGAACACCAAGTCAGGAAATAATTCCCTCTGAGAGATTTCTTTGCTTGTGGCCATTGGTATCTTCCCACAAATGACTGCATTTTGACATCTACTTGTAAGCCGGTCATTAATACAGCTAGTATATCTGATGAATTCTATATATTACACTCTTCTAACCAAACTGCGCCAAAATGAATCAATTGAAAGATCCGTGTATAATATGTCAACATGCAACATTAAATGGCCTGTTTGCACAAGAAATGCTGTGTACTTTTAACATCAATTTATCAGTCTTTAATTGGGAGAGTTTACCTTTTCTGTTTATTCCATTTTTTATTTGTCAAAGTCATCTCTCCATGGAATTAGAATAATTAGTATTATTCTGGATATGCTAGGTGTAAATCCATAATTACAGGTACATTGAAAATGTGGCTAAAATTAATTCTGTTGATTTTTGAATAGGTAAAAAGATAATTAAATATAATCTTCCCTAACTCAAATAAATTATTATTAGACTGAATATTTGTGAATGTTTTCTGTGATTCAAATGAAAGATTTGAAGTTAAAACACTTTTTAAATGACTGGTTAAAATAACACAGTCTTCTCTAGTTTTAAGTACTTGAAACTTCATAAATGCATTATTTACAGTACATGTAAATATTGATTAAAGTCTCCCAGATATGCTGGATGTATTTCTGTACCTTTTAGCCGTATTTTTTCTACTTATCTTAAAACTTGTGAGAGAATAAAGATTTACAGACATATCTCACATTTACAGCCAAATCCACGCTATACCCTTAATCCCACTAGTGTCACATATTCCAGCCCCCTTTGCTACTTGTCAGATGTTTCTCTTGCCCTCAGTCGGGTCCCCAGTATTCTTAAATGCCACGCGATAGAAGACATGTATATAGGGAGAGATACATGTACAGACATGCATGCTAATGAATACCTATGCATATATATACACACAGAATCACAATAAAGATTGTTCTATAAATTTGGATTGCTTACTTGAATTTATATATGCAAATGTGTTAAAAGGTAATGATTTCTAAATTGGTGAACGAATCATAGCTCATGATATCTGGGGTTTTAATGTTTGTATTTAGAAATTGGTATCAGCAACCTTAACCACATATTAGCAGATCTTCTGTAGCTGTAGCTATCATAAAAGAAACTAGAATGCAAATTTGAACTGAATGCATTGACTTTGTCTATTGCTTAATGTTTCTAGCTAATTTCAAAAGTTGGAGAGAACAACCTATTTTCTAGAGGCTGAAGTTCAATAAGAATAAAACATTGTTATAGCAAACTTTCCACAATGAAATTTCTGGTAAAGTCTCACTTTCATTATGTTCCAATATAGCCAAAGCAATCTTTGGCTATATAGAGAATTAAGAGCAATAGAGAATTAAGATACTGTAATATTGGAGAATTATCAGAGTACATGGGCTTTGTTATATTTTAATTTAAATGAAGACATCATCATCTATTGGGTGCTCATTTAAGTATATACACTTGAAATATTTCATACCTAAATCAATAATGAACAGCATATGATTCCCTGCACTTCTATTCTGAGTGATTCATCTGTAAACTGCGTGGAATGGAAATTAAAAGAATGTGTTGTGACATACTGTGTTCTTTGACGGAATGATGTTTTTATTTGATATTGCAGCATTCCTTTCAGTGCAAGATCTTGGTGAATTTTCTTGTGTGGCCAGGGAGCCCTGAAGATATATCAGCTAATGCTAAGTTTTCAAACCTGTAATTCAGCAGGTAGAACTGGTTTATCAGCTCTGGGAGCCAAACCAAAACATCTCAGTTTCTCTACTAGGTTGTTTTTTTTTTTTTCTTAATAGTAGAATTCTTGTGTTTTTAACTTCTTTTAGCTCTGAACCAAACCCTGCAAAAGGGGAGCTATCTAAACAAGCTGCAAATATGTTTATAAGTGTTTATGATATGCCACCATTTTCACATATATATGCTCTTTAATTACATGTCATGTTAAAAAGTGTTTAAAAATTCCTTATAGGAGAAAATTCCATTCTCTACCCACATATTTTGTTCACATGAAATGCGAAAAGTTTTTTGCCTTACACCACCCAGTCATTCTTGTTGTTTCAATAAGAGAAAATAAAGAAATAAAGACAATAAAATAATTGCAGAAGGCCAAATCCTATCAATAGCAAATGTCAACTGTCTGCATCACAAACAAGACTTGGCACAGAGACAAGTAGAGAGAAAACTGAGTGTCACTGAAGTCAATAATAAAACCTCTGATAATTTCCATACTCAGAAATTGTATTGGGTGTTTAAAAGAAAAGTAAATAAGCATGTATACATTTAAACTGAAACGAGACATGCTGATTTTTCAGGGAAATAAATGGAGCTGCTCTCAGAAACTGAAAAAGAAAATGAGTATTTTTAATTACTTCTCATATGCTGTCAAGTACGGATTCCCATAGCATCCCATTTATCCTTTCATTATGTGGTACTGAAAGTCTGTAGACTGCAAAAAATCTGTGCACTAAGGTAAGCCTGTAGAGGACATGTTCAGAATCTTGCATTTGAGATGAGTAATATGCATGAAACCATTGGACTCAATATCCTGAGGCATGAGCAAACTGTCACCACTGACTGGTGACTCAGAAGTGCAAATGCTTCCTTCAATCTAAAAAACATTAATGTGGGAGAAAGACAGATGTTACTAAAGAATACAGGACTTACTCTATAAGGCTGAAGATTAATTTCTCTTCCTGAGCCTAATCAGCAGTATAGAAGAAAAAAAAAAGGCAGCATAAATGCTTCTGATTAAGTATATTTCCATGTTTGTTACTCCTATTGTATATGATTTGTGTTGCTGTAAACAGCCTTCTCCAGGCTGTTACAGAGCTAAAGCAGAACCAACCTGTTATCCACTAGATGTCTGCATATGGACAGTATTTACCTAGAGAATGAACCAATCAAGGTCTTTTATAACTATAAACTAGTTTAACTAAACATGCATATCTTTTGTACCTGGCCTACATTAGTTTAAATTGTCAAATCTATTATCTATCATCAGTTTTTCATCAGTTAGTTAGATTTATTTTGTCCAACATGAACAAAGCATGTTTGATCTTCAGGGCCATTATTACAACGGCTAAATAATGTAGCACAAGGTAATTGTGTAATATTATTTCAGATCAAAATGCACTTTCGCCAATATTTCTCTTGCTTTGATATATGATGCAAATTTTCAATTTGCACGACATTTACAAAGCTTAATTTATTTTTTTACTGTTTATTTGTGTCCCTGTTAAAAGGAAACTGCTGACTGACATCTACCAGGAGTTTATCTTGTTGCGACTGATTTTATCTTCCTCTTGCCTTTTTCACAATTAGTACTGCATATTTTAAGATTAAGTCTGTCTGGAATATGCTCTGTTCTATTGAGCAATCTGCAAGCAACAGAGAACAGTAGCACAGCACTGTCACCATTTGGAATGCGGTAGGCTGGTAATTCTGTTCATTGCAGGCCTCAGAGGGATGCAGAAGAAACACGTGACATTTTCTTGAAATGAGCTAAGTATAAAGATCTAAAAGGTAGATGTTAAGGCTATTGCTGTGGGGCAGATTGGCTACATGCAAGAAATGTTCACACAGAAATGGCGTTGCAAATCTGTATGTACAAGATGTTTCTTGGGAAGAGGAAAAATTTAATGGTCATTCTAATGAACAGTCTTTAGGAAATATGGTGATTGGGAAACCTTCTCTGAAACTTCAAGACAGATGCAATTTAGCAAATCAGTATAGAATAAAAAATACATCTTCAAAAATTTCAGAATCTATTACAGTCTGAAGTGAAACTGGAGTCTGAGTATCAGAAAATATAATTTTCTCCAATTTCATCAGCTACTTTAATAAAAAGGATATTTCTCTATAAACAGTGTCTATCATAATTTCTTACAATTTCACCCAGCTATAATTAAAAAAAAAGTAATTTTGACAGCTCATTCCACCAGATGGTACTGTTCATAATACATTTTAAAATGTTCTTCTTCAGACATTAGCACATATATTATACACAGTATGCACAGTGTGTATATGCTGAGAGTCCATCACTGAGAAAAAAATAACAGAGATACTAAGCACCCTGAACTTTTTCTAGACAGATTTAACTAAACAAAATGAGGGAAAACCAAATTTTAGTCATAAAATCAATTAGAGAAGAACTTTGCAATAATCAACATATCCTGTTTTTTGGTTTTGGTTTGTTTCTTTTTTTCTCAGGAGACTGGCTACTTCTTAGTGTCCAAGATACTGCTTCCTAAATGTTTCAAACTTGAATGCCCTTTAAAGAGGCATTGGCATTGATAGTTAGCATTGATAATTTTGGAAGAGGAGATAAGTGATTAAATAGCATATCTTAATAATCAGCATACACTTTTTATGTGATACACAGTAGCTTTCTGGCCCTTTCCTATTGTTCTGTGGAAATTCTTCCATCATTACTCTGAAATTATGCAGCATACTTTACACAAGCAAAGTATTAAGACTAAAAAGTAAAAATTCTTAACAAAGATTAAGCAAAAAATAATATCTAACTAATTAATAAAGGAAAATTATTGCACAAACACAGGGCAGGTGAGAAAAGAATCCCCAGTTTGTAAGGAGATAGTCTCCCCAGCTCATGCAGGGACTCTACATGTAGGATGACAAAAATAAATTCTCTTGAGCAGGCTCATCCTCTGCAGCTCTACATTACACTGAAGATGGACCTTCTGAGAGAGGGAGCTTCAAACTACTTCTTAGTGGGCCTTTTGTTACAAGTGTCAAAGCTCTACTTAGACAAAATAGAGAATAAAGACTGTTTTGATCTGCAATTTCTTGTGTGTTGTGAAACCATTTCTTAACTGTTGACAAGTTAAGAAAAAAATGTAGACATCAAACTATTGTAATTTCATTGGTAATAATTGCACGTAACAAGTACCAAATACACACTAGCCTTGTTTGAGAGACTGACTTGAAAGATGCAATTTATACAACACGTGCAGACTGAAACAATATATTCTTTGATTCTACAGATCACTTATGGAGATCTGGTATACAATGAATATCAGTTATGTACAATGAGAAGCAAAGACTTCTTACATTTACCAAATGCTTTATGTACAGTCCCTGGGAAATGATGGTATTTTTCTGAACATTTTCATAATATTTTTAAAACAAAACATATTATAAAACCATATAACAAACTATCTCTTTTTAGGAACACTAGTATTTTACTTAAGTGCTGTTAATATTTAATGTTCAGAATTTATCTGGTAAAAATCTATTCACTTCTGTAGAGAAACAAAGCTTTGTAGTAACATTCTATTTGTACAAATCTGTGAATGACATGATGAACAAGCTCCATCTCCCAAAGATAAAACAAAGCTCAAGGAGTGGATGAAAATGAACCAAGTATTGATGGCTGGCTGCTTTTGTAGATCATTCTATTTAGGTGCTTATTGCTATAAGCTGACTGTGTGTAACTCAAAAAGGAATATTCCACATTGACATGCATTGTAAATGTATCCTCAACCAGGACAGATGGCATAAAATGCTTAGTGTTGTTTTCAGACGACATGTTGTGCTGTGGGAAGATATGGCTGGAATAAATACATTTTATTTGCCTTCTGACATTTTTCCATATGATTTAATCATTTGGAGAATAGTATGAAAGAGAGCTTCAGTATGAGTGGGATCTATTGTATACTCATAAGTGAATTCCATAATTTGTCAAATATGTTTTAGAAAATAAATTTGCATGACATGTAAATAATACAACATTTGGTTGCACTTGGTTTAGCTTATGTATTTTACCCAAAGGAACAGGTGTTTATGAGCTTACTTTCCTCTTCATCTACGTATTCTGAATAGTTTACATAATAAGCAATTATTCAGATATCAATGTATAAATTCACAAAATAATTCTTTCATTGCCAGAGAAATAAAAGATTGATTCTACCCTATTTTCACTATGTCTTTTGATGGCAAAAGATAGAAACTAACAATAGTTACATGCAGAAGTGGAAATTAAAAAGGACAGATTCTGTGTCAGCTCTGTGCAGATGCAGAGGAATCAAGTACAATAACCTTTTACATGCATTAGTCAAGAAATGGCACTGCGCAGATACTTTTTTTCTCCTCTTGAAGAACAAAGAGCCTGAGCCCATGCATCACTGAATGTGAGGCAGCAGCTTCCCATCAGGGACTGGCTCTTGGGGAGCCTACAGGCAAAACAATGCAAACTGTAATTAGAATACTTTTCTCTCCCATTCTGGGAATAAACAATCTTTTCATTGTTCATGTTTACACAAATAACAAAATGCTCAGCTGCGTTGTAGTAACTATAGATGATACGGTAGCAGTGTTGTTATAAATAATATATATGCCAATGTAATTTAGGTTTTCTAATAAATGCTGAAATCCTTTAAGCAATTTCAACCTCTTGAGTTGCTCAAGCATGCATTTTCTGCATAGCATATGACTCAGATTCTGTAATGTCTTCTCTGCTTAAATATTTTCAATCAAATGATATTAAATATGATCACTTTAAAAAGTATTTAACTTCTTGTATTATTTTTTTCAAAGCTTTTGAACTTTACATTAGCTAATATACTGAGAGAGTGGTATAATAAATAATAAATCTGCTTGTCTGACCTGAAGTAATAGCTACAGAATTTCTCAAATTTATTTTGGTCCAATAAAAAAATGGCAGTAGCATTTTTATTCCCTGCAATTATAATTACTTTATAGTCATGGAAGTCTTCACATTTTAAGCTAGACCTCTAGAGCTGTTTTTCTTCCTTACAAGCTCTACCTTCCTCTAAATTAGTTATATACTTGAAGAAACAAAACACATGGGAAAACTTAATATCTAATATCACTGCATAGCCTATTTACAAATATATTTCAGAAGTGAAAAACAAAGCTATTAATATAGTATTACTACTCTTGATTATGCTTCTAACATACCATAGCTAGCAGACCTTCACTAGCTGGGGATAGGTTAGAAGATTTAATACACTTTGTCTGAATTTTACGATTACCTTTAGATCATTGTGTTTGGAATGCCTGTTGTCATAATATTAAGATGTACCACTATGATGGCTAACACCATCTAATGTTAGATGACTAACAAAAAACTAATGGCAATTACATGACATGGTCAGACTGGTGTAAAAGAAATACAAGTTTACTACCTGGACTTTTTGTGGGTAAGAAGAGTATCCATTCCATTGAATAAGCAAAGGAAGCCAATGAAGAGTATGGTTTTAAAATCTATACCACATATGAGAAAGTTAAATAAGGGTTCATATACATGCAAAGTTTTAAATTATTTTGGTTACCTGCAGCATAGGTGCTTCTCCATGAGAAGCCATCCAAGTGCACTATAGGTAGTAGCTTACATATTTATTATCTTTACTTTAGAATACACCTGACAAAAAAACTGAAGACATCAAGAGGGCATAGGATGGAGACTTGCTAGAACACCATGAGTCAGCCTTGAGTAGATTTTTAACTCTTGTTACCATATATCCTTTATTAGAGATTCTAAAATAATAAAGGTAGGGGTACCTTTGCTAGAGGTTTCCAACAAATCTGACTTTGCCAGAATGATGAGAATTTTTTAAATTCATTAATCCCTAGTTCATCCGGTTTAGGTGGCGAACGGCCTTAGAACATGAAGAAAAATAAATAAATACATCTTCTCGGTTCTACTATTTATTCCTTATTTGTTTTGTAAGCAAAATAGAATTTGTAGATGTCATGAGATTAAATTGGGATTACAGAATTTTACAAAAATACTTTGACTTTCTCCCCAAAGTTGCTAGACTTTGGGGATCTGAAATCAGGTGTCTAAGCCTCTGTTTCAGCAACTGAAAATGGAATTTGATTGCAAGACATTGGGAGCAACTCCTGGATAAATGAGGCCAGTAGTTTAATTTCTGAGGTCCTCTTCAGTCAACCCAGGGCTTGGAGACAAACCGTATATATATATATATATATGGGAGAAAGGGTGTTGTAGTTCATAATACTGAAATTCATACAGAAGCTCAGACCATATGCAAGTATGTTTATCTGCTTCCTGGAATAGCCCATAAGAAGTTGAGTGCAAATTTGACTTCAAGTCTCCCTGATATACAGCTCAGAATCTCGACCTGGGATGACTAGTATGAGTAATGCAGATTTTAACATGTAAATTTTTAAATTAATGGCAAAAAGAAAGGAGATTGTTTTGATGTTCATAGCTATATATCTTATAATATATACATGAGTAAGGTTACACAGTTTTGCAAAGTAAAACAAAATTTAGATTACATAAGACTTAAAATTGCCTTAAAACTGTATGAAAAATGAGTCTTTGCATTCTCCTTCAGGAAAAAAAAATTAAAAGTCACCTTCTCTTTCACCCTTTATCTCTCCAAAAAGCAAATCTGGATTTCCTTAAAAAGATGGGGGAAATTATTATCTCCACCTTAGACATTTTAAATTATAGGTAACAAATGGTACTAAGGCACAGACCTTCAACTTCATAAATTGGAAAGCGATGGTGGCAGCTTCTCCTATACCTAGAAATAAGGTAGAGAATCACCCAGTATACTGAAACATTCAGGTTTTCTTCTCGGGTTGACAGGCCTTAGTCTGCATTTCCTACTTCCCACTGAAATGGCTCTGATCATCCTATTGTGCATCAGCCTGCGCTTTATGCATTAGTTTGTGTTTTCTCAGCCACTCCTGTTAAATGTTGTGAGTTGTGGCAGCTATTTAAATGCTTGCTGGCATGTATAAGATGTAGGATATTAATCTCTAAATAAAAACCATAAAATATTGGAACTCATGTCCTGGCACTAAGAAATATTTATGCATGCTGTACTTAGTGGAATAACACCTAGAAAAAAAACCTGACCATTGTCAGAAGATGCACAGCATTCTACGTACGGTTGAGATCTACTTTCTATGTACAGGGAGAAATTTGAATCTGCACCTGCTAGGTTTTGGTGGGTGCTTTAACAAGTAGATTTTCAAGTTAAGGAGGATCAGGTCCCTGGTAATTTTATAATTAAGTCCCTTATTTATGAATTCTTTTCTATTCTTCTACTAAAACTAGTTAGCAAACCAAAGTTTGCAAATAGTTTACAAGTGACAAAAGCACTGACTTTTAAAAATTTTCACATGAAACACTTTGCTTCATAAGATTAGCAACATTTAATATGATACATATTTTTTTATATATCATCTTTTATGCACCAGGCTCAATTCCATTCTCCCTGTCACTGATTTCAGTAGATATGAAATACTGATTTCTCCTTGTACTAATATTAATTACAGCATTTAGTACATAATCACCTGCTTACATCATATTATTTCAAGCAGAATTTAGAGCCTGGATCAAGTAAACCTCATGGGTTGGCTAGTGTTATTTATTCACCTTACTTTTTGTTCTTTACAAAGCACCTCAAGACTTTGAAAATCAGCATGAAACCCACATAAACTTTAAAAGATTTTTGTATTGTCTTTAATACCAGATGAGGAAAGGCTGATGATTTCACTTTAAGTATTCGCTGAGATTTCTTTGCATTCAAAATTCAGACTGCAGCTCAGGAGGCAAGACTATGTGGAAATAGAAACTAAAAATAACAAAAAAATGTATTTCTTAACATTTATTTTAAATAATTTATTAGTAATTGAATTAGTGTTACTAATGTTATTCTAGTTATAAAAAATCATTATAAAGCAGTTGAATTTAATAGCTAAGAATGAAAACCACTATCTTTTCCTAACTAATGTAATTTATAATTCTAGCATACTTTGAACTGGTGGACTCAGTCTCAAAGAACCCCCCAAAAATTTCAAAATTTTAGATACACAGTGTAGTTTTTAGGATACAACTGGACAGTGAAATGTAGCAGCCAGATAGACAACCGGTTCATACACATCTGCTCCAGCACAGGTGAAAGGCTTTGGCTACAGTATGAAATCAAGATTTATTTCTTATTCAAGTTCATGGAATCTTCAATTTTCATTTAGAGTAAATACAACTCCAGTCTTTAATGTTTTGTCCAAGTACAGAGCAAACTGCATGCAGTTTTACTCCTTTTTCTTGGAAGAAGTACAGAGTCAACTATTTCATTATTGAACCTGTGGTTCTCTGCAGTCTGGCAGAAAGGATTCTTCTTTCTTTTCAAATGATTATTGATTTGGAGAATAGTTCAGATTACACTCTGATAAGACGAATTACATCCTCTAATAGCAGATGTAGACCTACTGTTGGGAAGAGCTGAACTACAAATTGTACACATAGTCCTGTGATTCTGTTGCGATGACTAACTTGGCCACTTTAGTTAATTAAAAGGTAATATGAATTGTTCATTTATGGGCTGATTCAGTTCTCATTAAAGTTAAAGTCAATGGGAATCCTTTCTTAGTGAGAACAGTGTCAGACTGACATTTGTTCTCCAACTGCTGAGTTAGAAGGATATTATGATCTAAGTTTAAGAAAATGTTAAAGCTGCAAGAGGTGGGCAGCAAAGCTATGAGAACATTGACAGAGGAATCTAGTAAAATCAAGTACTAAAGAGTTAGGCAGTATAAGGTAGCCATTTTTTTCTGGTAGTTCATCTCTGAAGTAGCTCTATTCCTTCTCTGTCTATTGACCCCAACTTGCACCTCTGAAGGAAGTCCACAAAGTCCACTACTGTTGCAGTTACAACCAGCCAATGTGGAAAAGAAAAATTCTCTGGACTGCAGTGCCACCCAGAGCAGACACCAAGTGCAGGAATGGAAAAAGTGCAATAAATTAGACTACTGGTAACAGAAAGGTATGTTTTAAAGAATACATTGTATTCTACATACAGATGTAGGCTCTGACGTTTTTTTTGTGCAGTTAATTTTCTGGTTTGTGGAACCCAGTAGTGCTCAGTTAAGGTTAAAAGAACTTTGGGTAATTAGTGGAGAAGAAGCGGTCCAGTTGTTCCAATGAAAACCTGAGATGATTTTCTTTGGTAATACATAACTGTAAATGTTTAAGAAAAAAATCTTTGCAATAAAAACGTGGTCATTTCACAATTTGAAGTTTTGCCTAGGTGTTGTTCTCAGCTTACAAATAGAACTTCAGTTATTTGGATTTAAGCAATACAAAATAATTGGACTTTCCATTTTTAAGGATGTACTTCCTATTACCTATTCCACAAACTGTCACAATGCCCCTATAAGGTGCATTAGTGCATAGCCTGGAAAGTCTATTCTTTTGAAATTAATCATTGATAAATTTATTGCAATGAAAGCTGTAATGAAAATTAAATAAAATTAATTTTTGTTGAAAAGAGGTATATAATATCATACCTATGCATTATAGTAAATAAAAAGTTTACAAATTACCAATAAATTGCATCCCCAAGATGCAAAATGTCCTGCATCCCTAAGACATTTAAAAAATAATTTTACACAATTTGTGCTTTAGTAATTCTTAGATTGAGTTACATATGCTTATATAAAAGGTATATAAGGCAGGGGAGGAAAAGAGATGTTCTAATGTGTATCCATATATTCTATATAAAAATTTATAAATTATCTACAGAACAGTGATATTTCTGACAATATACAATCTGCTTATGTTTTTTTCTATTTTATTCTTGTTTCTATAAACAGACTTACTGGTATATAGCATTAATCAGAAAGATGTTTTGCATCTTATAGAATGGCAAAAGTTCATTCACCTGCTTATCTGAATTTTAAGACTGATGGACGTCTGTACCTGATTTGTGCAAACTAGGGGCTCTAATTTCCACTACACTCATCCAGCCATGGCTACGTACCCCGTTACTTTACTTCTGACTATTTTTCCAGCTGTTTTTCTGTCTGATTACTTTTGCTTTGGAGAAATCTTAGGTATTTTAAGTAATAATAAATAAAGACAGTGAGTTTGACAACCTTAATTTGGGGGACAAAAACCCCAACAACAACAGCAGCACTAACACTCCTCTAAAAACAAACCTAACTAATTTCTGGTTTTAATAATGTTTAAAGTATCCAAACAGTTTCCATCCTGCATGCTATTCAGTATTCTCCCACTGACATAAATCTGTGTTCATAACAATAAAAAATATAATATCTTAATTCTTTCAGCATTTCTTTCTCAAGATATATTTAAATTCTGAAAATAAATTACAATCCTCAAAGCATCTACTTAGATTTTATTTTACAGTTCAGCAACCTACAAATGATAAATAATAATATTTCTTTAAATTTAATTGAAATAATTAGCTCTTCTAACATGAAAGTCGGTCAACTTTCAGTCCTAAGAAGAAAACCAGAGAGAGAGCTTATTTGAAAACTGAAAAGTGTTCTTTATAATATATATTACTTTGGCATCAGTGTTACAGCTACAAATACAGTGAGTGTCCAGAAGATGATCAAATCTATAAATGTGTGAGAATTCTTGATACAAATTCATCCCAAATTTTCACATTACTGGACTGCCTCAGAAAGATTAGCAGAAAAACGCATTTCTTGGAACTATCAGGCTATTTCCTTAATGGAACAGGCCTATATCAACAAAGATACCAAACTTAAAACCTGGTGTTGACTCCACAGGTATGTGATATCTCATTACAGCAGACCAAACAGAAAAAAGAGAAAAAAAAACTGTAGTAAAAAAGCTATAATGAAGAAAACAGAATTTTCAGGATAACAATGATCTAGAAAATCATTGGTCAAGGCACACCAGGGCTTATTTAGGACTTTAAACTTATAATTGGGCTGAAATTGCAAATGCATTTTGCTGAAAACAGTTAAATGAAATTAATTTGGTTGGTCAAAGCACCAGGAATCTGTTTTTCCACTAACTATGTAATCCTGAGCAATTCATGCATTAATGGCACACTCCATTTTGGTTCAGCTGAGCCTGGCAAATAAGTTACCAGCCCTCGGTTGTCCATTATAGCCGTTATATACCCGACCATTACTGAAAGTAATCCCCCCGATCAAGTCTACCAGTATGATTGCACTTAGAATCTCTTCCTAAACCAATTTCTATTAGAATGAACCAAGTTAAGTTAAAGACTTATAAAATCTGAGTTATTTGACAGACTTGAGGCAAGGAACAATGACACATGCAACTATACCAACTTTTAAGCAGATTGGGGAAAGATCCCTCATTCGTCTCCTGTAGCACCATCCTGATTTGATTTGGCTGCAGCCATAAAATAAGTCTACCTCTATTGTACTTTCACCATTTATAAATTGCAGGAACTTTTGTACACCTACAGGGAAGAAAAAACCTTTGCATTTCAAGGTCAATAAAGTCTGCAAACTTAAGTACCATCAGCTTCAATCCATGCTGTTAAAGTAGATTCCTGGCTGCACTTAAGTGCACTTTATTTTCACTTAAGTGCATATAGGATAGTCTTAAATGGAGAATTAAATGGATAGTCTTAAATTGATAGTCTTAAGCAGTGTCTATCAATTTAAGAATAGTCTCTTTCTTAAATGGAGATAAGATTTCAACCTTAATTTTTGTTAAAAACAAAAATGTTGCAAATGCAGTACCAACTCTGATCTGCATAATGAACAACTTCCATGAAGTATACTTCCATGAAGTACATGGCTGTAGATATCCTGTTGCCTGTCTCATTTAAATCTTTTCTTTGCATTCTAAGCAGACAGAAAAAGGGTCCAATTCCCAATTTGAAAAATAAACACATTAAAGAAAATTAGTTTAGGCATCATTACAATGTACATACATGAGTGTCTACATTTTTTAATGGACACTTTCTAAACCGCATTTAAGTAGAAACCATAATTTCTCTGTGTGGCTAATTTGACCACACATATTGCAAACTGTTTTCATTTTCCTTTATTGTCCTCTAATGAGCTCATCAAGAGTATATAATTAGTGCAGTAAACTGCATAACATAGGCTCTGCCCTAAAGCAGCCAAGCAGAGTTCTTGACTGGCCCCCTCTCCCACTGGAACTCACTACTGTTAATGGACCATGATCAGTAGGAAGTATATCGAGGGATATGCTCTTTTTTAAATAGCTTGTGATCTTTGGCTTGAAGCAACAGTTCTGGGGCTATCACCATCTGTACTGACACATGCATGAAAGTTGTTCTGTCTCTTTTTAATGAACCTACCAAGGTCAATTAATAATGGCTTTGGATGCCTGAAAGACACTGAAAGACTGAGCAACTGGATTCTGTGGCAATTTATGTATAAACTTTTTAATATTCCTGCAGTAGATAATCCTAAAATTCTCTGCTAAAATCTGAAACTACTGGTAGATATGAGTTTCTAAAGAAACAATTTATCAAAGTAAGAAAACATTAGACGCTTAAGAAATGCAGAAATGCAGAAATACAGATATAAATATTGTGTAACAGCTAGATTTGAGTCCAGGTGTGCTATGGAGTACATTGTACTCGAAAAGTATCATTCTTCCTTTCCAGTATGCAGTATATCATAAAAAAATAGAACTTTGAAAAAACCGTCACTTAGATGACTTAAGGATCTCATTTTGATGCACAGCTTATGCTACACTGCTGTCAATGATCCATAAAATAGAGAGGTTCTTGTGTAATATCTACATTATAATCTAGAAACTTTTTCTAATTTTTGAGATCTGCTTACTGCAGGAGATGGCTATATCAACACAAGGAATTACAGATGTTTGGTTTTGTTCCAGGGCTTTTGACCTCACCAGTCCCCCAAACATAAGGAAAACAATCCATAGCCCAAAACCAACATTGGAATATCACCTTTTCTACTCCCCAACTGACATCAACATGCTATTTTCAGAGGAGATATGGCACAGACTCCAAATAAGAAAGTTTTACAATACTTTTACAAGATAAAAGTAAGACATTTCTTCCAGAAGACTAGTGTAGCAGCTGTGCATTTGCATTAATGTATGTTTAAGCATGTATACACACACATATGCATACATACAAATGATGTCCACAAAAAAGAGTTTTAGATTTTTCCTACTGTCAGACAATCGCAGCTAGTAGGACAGTGCTTAAACATCGGGCACATGAGTAACTGACAGAAGTGTAAGGTAGGGAGCCTTACATAGGCTGCCTCCTGTAAGGCAGGAGCAACAAAACCTCTCCAATCACTTTTTATTTATTAGACCCTGCATAGCAAAATGGCATATTGAGGAGCTTCTCTGATAATTAGTTTATCAGGTCTTTAATCTTCATCTGCAATTAATCATAATCTTCATCTGCAATTAATCATGTAAAATCATATCACCAGTTTAATTTTAATCCCTGTTCTTCATCATCCACAGAATAAAGTACAGATATGTAATGTGGTGGAAACAGTCTGACATTTGAGTAAACACTTAAAATCTCAAATAAGTGTTATAAAACTGTGCACAAAAAATACTTAAGAATACAGTACCATTATAATTCATCTTCCACTGCTGCTGCAGCAGATTTTTAAATTTCTTACATTACAATTAAAAGCATTGGGAAAAGGAAAATTAACAATAGTTTAAGAATACAGAAATGGAAATAATCTTTTGAGGATTTGCTTACATGTTTATATTTTTCTGTAGATAAATTTAAAAAAAGCATACACATTATAAAGATTCTCAAATATACATTTTTGCCCAACATAAATAACAATTTATTATTTTTATTTTGATCTGCTACATAAACATCTGCAAACAGAATAGCAAATACATAAAGCAAAATCAACAAGAACTAAGGATTTATAAATAAGAAACTAAGTTTATTACACAACAGTAGGGAATTGTTTGTCACATTCTTTCCCCGATGACATTGCAAGCAGCACTAGATTTTAAACAATGACTCAAACAGTCATGAATTAAAAAGAAAAAAAATCCCCTAAACTTAATGTATTATTCTACTGAGAAACAAAGCTGCTATTTAAATTGAACCAGAGAGGCCCTTCAGCTAAAATTTTTCAGTAAGTGAATAGTTTACAAAACTACAATGCTTATAGAAACAGCTAAAAGAGTAACAGGTTTTTGAGTTTTAATTAAGATTTATAAAATGTCACAGTTTTTTTTTTTAATATATCCTCATATCTAAAGCAGGAAATCTGAATTTTATAATGCTCTTCTCTTAAAAGGAAGGAGAAAATGTCTGCACTTAACTACAACTTCAGGATACAGCTGCAAGTCCTCAGGAGTGAAAGAGCATAAACACCGATGAAAATAAACTTTATGTGTAGAAAATATCTAAGTTAAACTAAATTTATACACTTTCAGGTCACACATACTATTTTGGCATTAAAAAAAAAAAGTTTCTAGTTGTGCTTCTAGATGTAGGTTAGATCTATGTTAGATCTAACCAAAGAGTAAATGAAATATTATTCATCGTTGCAATCAATCTCTGTTCTATTCCTGAAACTTATTAGAAAAAAGTTTAACAAAAATCTGAAGAGAGGTGGACATTAAATGAGACTTTTACTTTTGAAATAGAAGATTCTACTATTGAAAATAGTTTATTTCCTGCACTGCAACTTAAAGGACATTATTTGTCTAATATAACAGTTTCTTCAAAAGTATTTTCCCTCTAATAATGCTGCCATGTTGTAATTAAATGCTGTAATTAAAAAATTAAAATAAATTCCATACTGAGTATGGTCTTGGAATAAAATTAACACCTCTCTGGAGACTAAATTACTTTTAGCAACAATTATTGTCCAATGGATCAGTATGGATTATTGTTGATGTTCCTGTAATTTATAGTCTTTAATATTTGAAATTTGTACACTTCATACATGTTATGCAAGGGACTCTCAATTTTTACCACGTCATTTCATCACATATACTCACCCAGCTGCTAAACACTACATCTCAGTCCCAGATTTTTGACAGATTTTAAGAGCATTCCCAGTTTCTACCTGTACTTGAGACTTCCCCAAACCACAGTGGGAACTCATAAATTTGTGGAAGAGATTAATTCCAAAGGAACTCTCTTCTTGAAACAAGAGCAATGAAGTAATCCAGTGGTAAATAATATAAAAATTCCTGAAACCAGAGAGTTTACCTAGAGACAGAGCTGAAACCATTGAATGACTTGCCTGCCATTCTGCAAAAATTAAAAAAATTCTACTTTTGTTCATATTCAAAACACATACAGTCCTACTATGAAAGATAATCAATTATAGCTTCATAATAAAATAATGATATACCAGCAACTAAATGGGTTTTCTGCCCAGAAAAGTACAGTAGAAAAGGTACAGTCTGTTCCTGGCCTGATCAGAGACAGATGTTACACAGAAGTCTAATTAATAGGAATGTAAAGACTATTGTATGCTCACAACCACTTTCCAATGTGAAGATAATGTTATGTAAAAGTAAACATAATATATAATTAATATATACATAATATAATTAAAAACACTAATATAATTACTGTCCAGATAAATGAATTTATGGCATGGTGACTGTCATCGCATCTGATAACATGGGCTTCTGCATCTAAACACTTCTGCTTCAGTTAGCACCAGATTCCGCTTTCGTTAAGATTTTGAACAGGCCTTCACTTCATGAAATCCCCTGACTCCCCCAGGCAATTTGTTTCTTTGGAATCAATAACTATAATTATTAGCATTGCCTCAGTGTGAATGGGTGTATAAGAACTGGACCCATGGCCTCCGAATGCCTCCTTTACATAAACAACAGATCACATGCCATTCTAACTACACAAAATAATGCAACAAAAGGGACCTTCTTCTTGTAATGTTGGTGAACAATTGCTCTGGAAAAAACATGCTAAATTTTAATCATAAGAGAGCTAATGTGTGCAGAATCCTGCCTTTCAAAAATACACTATGTAGCCTTAATGGCACTCGTGAGCAAAAAAAATAGATTTCTCTCTGCAGTAAAGAGAAGTACTTTTGTCAGATCAAAAGAGAAAGAAAAAATGTAAAAATACACATAGAGCACATTAGATTAACTGACCACTCTTTTTCAAAATTAACTATTACAAAAAAGGCTTGATATAATTTTTATTGCATTATCCAGATTCTCAACTGACATACAGTTGTCTTTACTAGTAAAAAAACCAACCCTCAAACATATTAATGTGTGCAATATATTAGCTGTTTTATCATATGTGCTAAGGCTGAATTTCTGTACCTAATCAATGCAAAAACCTGAACAACAAATCAATGAAGAATCTGCATATATTCCAGCCATNTGGCCTGATCAGAGACAGATGTTACACAGAAGTCTAATTAATAGGAATGTAAAGACTATTGTATGCTCACAACCACTTTCCAATGTGAAGATAATGTTATGTAAAAGTAAACATAATATATAATTAATATATACATAATATAATTATAAACACTAATATAATTACTGTCCAGATAAATGAATTTATGGCATGGTGACTGTCATCGCATCTGATAACGTGGGCTTCTGCATCTAAACACTTCTGCTTCAGTTAGCACCAGATTCCGCTTTCGTTAAGATTTTGAACAGGCCTTCACTTCATGAAATCCCCTGACTCCCCCAGGCAATTTGTTTCTTCGGAATCAATAACTATAATTATTAGCATTGCCTCAGTGTGAATGGGTGTATAAGAACTGGACCCATGGCCTCCGAATGCCTCCTTTACATAAACAACAGATCACATGCCATTCTAACTACACAAAATAATGCAACAAAAGGGACCTTCTTCTTGTAATGTTGGTGAACAATTGCTCTGGAAAAAACATGCTAAATTTTAATCATAAGAGAGCTAATGTGTGCAGAATCCTGCCCTTCAAAAATACACTATGTAGCCTTAATGGCACTCGTGAGCAAAAAAAATAGATTTCTCTCTGCAGTAAAGAGAAGTACTTTTGTCAGATCAAAAGAGAAAGAAAAAATGTAAAAATACACATAGAGCACATTAGATTAACTGACCACTCTTTTTCAAAATTAACTATTACAAAAAAGGCTTGATATAATTTTTATTGCATTATCCAGATTCTCAACTGACATACAGTTGTCTTTACTAGTAAAAAAACCAACCCTCAAACATATTAATGTGTGCAATATATTAGCTGTTTTATCATATGTGCTAAGGCTGAATTTCTGTACCTAATCAATGCAAAAACCTAAACAACAAATCAATGAAGAATCTGCATATATTCCAGCCATATAACAAACACAAATTAAAAAATTTTGTGTGGAGACAGTTTAAAGATAGGATGATATTTGAGGACCATTTCTTGTTTAACATCTCAGACTGACAGGGAGTCTTGATTTCTTTTACCAGTCTGTGGTAACGTGGAATGAGTGCATGAAGCATCAAAATTAAACTTGAAGAGCTACAACAGGAACTGCAGACAATTATTTTCTGGTACCAACTGATGATTTTTTTTTGTTTCATTTTCAGCCCAAGTCCATAAACAGTTTGCAGTGTTCTATTTTTTAAATAGAAAGTCTACACTTTTTGTAAAAAACTGTTTGGTTAATAACTTCAAAAGTTTTGGTAAGGTTTCTCTCTACCAGATTTTAAAATCATAGGAGGAGAAAACAGATGAGGATTACACAATATTAAAGAGACTTTCATACCTTTTGTGTCAGGAAAAGTGTTTAATTTCATATCGTTGTCACTCGTATGACTTTTCCCTTGAATCTCCCTACTTCATTTCATGTAAACGCATGCATCTTTTGTGGAGAAAATAAATTTTAAGCCTATTTCCAATGGCTCTCCATGTGGTCTTTCCCAAACATGTTCTAATACATACAATTTCACAAGCACTTGGCCAATAAATTGAAGCAAAGGTTGTTAAATACTGAAAAGACATATAGATATATATTGCAGAGAAAATGAATACAGAAACTGTGTCAGTAAAATACACAGCATCAGCACAGCTGTGAAATACACGATGCAGTAAAAAGAAATTGGTGTTACACATTTATCCAAGGTTGTGAAAAATTGTTGTGTTATGTAATAAAGAGTAAGTAAACACTTGATTAGAAATTGTATAAAAACACGTAAGATGAAGTGAGAAGAGCTAGAGTTGAATGTTGGCTGTGGCATTTCTTATCTTTTCCTTAATGCTTAATTTAGCTTTCAAGGAGAAAATAACAGGGAACTTAATGTGGTGAATAAGTAGAAAGTCAATATAAAAACAGGTGTTTGGGTGTTGGGTTTTGTTTTGTTTTGCTTTTTCCAAAAAAAAATATAACTCCTAGCTGAAACCAAAGTCTCTGGATTACGTGCAGACACTAGTATCCAAATACTCTGATCATAAATGTCTGATCTAGTTAACTTAATTCTCCAATAAGAAAAGTCAAAAAGAGTACCTCTCAGCTAGTAAAGTCCTGTCGAAGAAGCTGAGATTTTCATGTGATAATTGCATCAGCACTGGGATGGCCAGATGATATTATAACAAGAATACATATTTTCATTGGTGTTTCTAAAAAGGAGGATGATGGATGTGCAATACAGAAAAAGGAATCAATAGTCCAAAGCTATGGGCCTCACAAAATCAACTTTGTTGCCTAGAGTATTCTTCAAAAACTAGAAAAAAAGCAATGTCTTGAAATGAGATGAAATGATATAGCAGAATAATAACTGAAACACCTGAAGCACTTTAATCACCTGAGTATTTTGGTGGTTTAATCACAGTGCAATATTTATGCTCCCACCAGTATCATTCCATTACATGGGGCTTTAATCTGTTTTCCTTAAGGGCAAGATAGCGATGCCACAAGGAAAATTGTCATCCAGACAAGGAGTTCCCTCTCTCCCTCAAATGCCTCTCTCCCCATTACCTGTTTACTTGATATAAAGCAGAAAGCCAGATGCAGAGCGGATTTCTGCAATTTTGGCAACTTCATACTGATTTTCAAAGAAATAGTCTTCTCAGAACAGAAATCCTAATTGAGCACACAAATTAAAAATATCTACAATAAACAAACATAATGCACTTAGAATTATTAAATGAACACATATTTCAGATTGTATACTTAAAATAAAAAAATGTGCTACCTTAATAAATGTGATAAGTCAAAACCATATGTCCCCTCAAATTTAGGCACATTTGTTTGCAAACATAGATAAAAAGAGAAGAATTATGCAGAAAACAAATATTTTCTCAGACTTATTTAATGTAAACGCTGAAAGTAATTCTAAATGAAGCATCCAACTGAAGAAATCACTTCTCAGTGGCACTATCCAATCCAGTTATGTGAAAAACATAGAAATTAATTACCAAGAAGAAAGGAATAACTCCTAACTGAAAGGATAGCAGTCAAATTTTGAACAGTCTGGATTATTTGTAAGGGGCAGATCCAAAGAAAGCCTTAACATGTAGAGAGGAAAAATAGGTGTCTCGGCTCTGCAAATTGAATCAGGAGCCTCAGAAGGGTGACAAAGAAGTCCATAGGGAGCTGCCTACAGAAAATCAGTTGAAAATGAGAAGTGCAGGTGCACGTCTGAAATTCTATTCCTCCAAAGCTTAGGGGGCTTTAATCAGAATTGCGGAATGGAAGATGCAGTTCTGATCTGCCTGTGGCAGCCAGGGAATTGTGAACCTATGGAAATGTAAACCCATCAAATGGGGGCATATGCTGAACTGGCTGATTCTGTGGGTAGTACTTTACTAGACAAATCTATGCCAGTCTGCACCATTCTTCATGCTGTAGCTTGGTTAGGTTCAGCAAGGAATTCAGAACTCCTCCCAAGAGAAGGAATTATAGGTTAAGCAAGAGTCCGTGCCTAGCAGTTACACAAACAGCAGTTGTGGGTTCTAGTTCCAGCTTGCACAATTGTACATACATTTTATTTAAAGAAAAAATCAAAAAATCCCATAGAATGATAGAATAGTTTAGGCTGGAAAAGAAAGATAGAGAGAGATATCATCAAGTCCAGTAGCTGTTAATGCAGCACTGCCAAGTCCACCATTAAACCATGTCCCTAATCACAATATCTACCTGTTTTTTAAATACCTGCAGGGATGGTGACTCAACCACTTCCCTGGGCAGCCCATTCCAGTGCTTGATAACCCTTTGAGTGGAGATATGTTTCCTAATATCCAAACCTCCCGTGTTGCAACTTGAGGCCATTTACACTTGTCCTATCACTCGCTGCTAGCAAAAAGAGACTGACCCCCACCTTGCCTCAATTTCCTTTCAGGTAGTTGTAGAGAGCAATAAGGGCTCTCCTGAGCCTCATTTTCTCCAGGCTAAACAAGTCCAGTTCTCTCAACTGCTCCTCATAAAACTTGTGCTCTAGACCCTTCACCAGCTTCACTGGGCTGCTTTGGATGCGCTCCAGCACCTCAATGTCTTTCTTGTAGTGAGGGCCCAAAACTGAACACGGTACTCCAAGTGCAGCTTCAGCAGTATGGAGTACAGGTGGACGGTCACTTCCCTCATCCTGCTCACCACACTGTTCCTGATCCAGGCCAGGATGCTGTTGCCATTCTTGGCCAACCCAATACCAAACAAGCCAGAAAAAAGCTGCAAGCAAAACAAATTAAAACTATGCCTGCTGTGTGATAATGTTAATGTTGCAGGTTTGCATTAGATTTTCTCAAATCACGCCTACAAGATGGGCTTCTCAGGTAACTTAAGTAGCGCCTCGTCTCATTTGGAGACCAGATACTTACCTGCTGATATTAAGACAGTATGTAGAACAAGCAGACCTACAGATACTATTATAATTCTGTGTAAGCCCTGTCCTGAATGTCCACATCTTCCTCAAACATGGGATTTCCAAATGTAATTATTTCTCATAGGAACAGAAATCCTATGAAAGTATATTAAAGCAAAGCATAATACAAACTCTTAACTTTATAAAAATGATGTTTCACTGACAGACATACTCATACTCCTGGAACTTTGTAGAAGTTCTGATTAATTGCCAAACAAAAGCACAGGAAGAATTTGACATTTCTACTATTTTACTTGTCCATGAGTTTCCTGTGAACTCAGAAGTCCTAACTCTCACCTCTGTGTGCCATCCAATAAACAACCTTCCTTTTCTTGCATCAACATACAAAAAGAATTAAAAATGGAAAAAGAAAATATTGGATGCAATGTACACCTTCTGACATGGGAAGCTTTTCATTTTTCTTTTATCAAGAATTCAAGATGCTGAATTAATTAGGCTATTAACACATTAAAAGTAAGTGCTAAGTATTAATAGCATCAACTTAATCACTGCTGAGTCCGTTTTATTTTAGACAGACAGATGCTGTATTTTCAGCTAAGAAATTAGATAGTAATTAGAAATTACCCAGTAATTATGACTTAAGTGTGATAATTCTCCAAATGTGTTACAAAGTACCTGACAGGGTTTTGATTATACATTAGAAGTTTGCTATATCATCAGCTTAAAATCACATGCTTTGTATTAAAGATACTAAAGCAACCGATACAGGTGGTTCTTCGTAACTTCTAATTTCAGTACTTCAGCGTTCCAGTGGTTTTTTTGTAACTCCATATGCAAGAATGGTCACCGAAATGAGTGGGGATTGGCCAGTGTGCAACAAAATATGTAAGACAATGGCTGTTAACCGTGGAGGATCACTTTCCTGCCAGTCCATATTCAATTATTATATGAAACATTATTTTGGGAGAGTTTTGTTTTCAAGATGAGGTTTTGCCAAAAAAAAAAAAAGGTATTTTTGAAAAATACATTTTAAAAGACCATCAGCTGATCTCATAGAAGAAAATGTTTTGATTTTCTTAAAAAAATTCATCTACTTATTAAATAAATATTAATAGAACTATAATTCATAAGAAGTCTGAAATAATACAATTAATTACACTTGGGAATGATGAAAATATATTTTTCTTCTCACCAGTATAATAATAACTTTTGTGAGTTATCCTTATATCCTTTTATCCTTATATCCTTCAAATAGTGATTTACTTGCAAAAGAGATTCTGTTTTGGGAAAACCATGATATTTTTCATTAAATGCTGATGAATCAGAACATTCGGAATCCTTATGTGCTGAAGGTTATATCAAAAAACAGATAATGTATCAAAATAACTTGTTCACTCAGAACTGTGTTGTCATGGTGGTCTTATTCCTTTGAAGTATGTATCCTTAAAGCCATTTCAGAATCTTCATTTTTAAATTTCAGAAATTATAACTGATTTCAGAAAATGGAATTCAAAGAAATCGTGGAAATAATGCTTTCAAAATATGCATAGGAGTATGAAAAGTCAGTGTCACAATGAAGCACAAAAACAACTTGAAAACTGGATGTAGTACACTGTTTCTGCTCTGAGACGACTACTATACTAACATGCCTTATTCTATAGATAGCTGACATTAAATGGTTTTTATCTGAATTTCAACTATGAATCTTCTTAATAGCAGGGGAACCCTGAGAAAAGTTGCCCGGAAATGATCTGAAACCTTGAAGTTCAGAGGAGAAATGAAGAGAACCTCAAATACATTACTTTGTAAAAGCTGATATTCAAGCCATCCATTTTTTTGGATCTGAAACAAGATTTCTGAACATAGAGTTGGCAAACTATTTTAGAACAGGATTGACATTCTTTGTGAACTATCTTTTTTGGACTTCCCAGCAGAAGGAGCAAACAGTTGAAATGTTCTGGGCAAGAGATTTTCTTCAGAGCATATTCAATCACATTAAAGTATAATTGCTGCTTCTTACTAATAACCACAAACCCCTCTGAGGAGCATTGCTGCTTCTGGAATACACAAACAATTCTGAAAATACTCCAACTTCAATACAGAGAACACTTTTACCTGTAGGCACAGTCTCTTGCATCTGCAATTAAACACTTAAGTTCTGCTTCCTTCTTTAGAGTACTATTGTATTTTGTAAAATAAGAGCTCTCCAAAGTACACAAAATACCTTTCAGACAAGAGAATGTTTTTTCCTAAGTGAAGTTCAGGTGCTGTAAGGCATGCAGTATAATTCTGCTTTCTGGATTCACACTGTTGAATGCTATGATCAGCTACATCAGGTATTCTCAGTCATATCTCTAAAATCTTATTTGAAGGGCTGAAGACATAGGTAGCGACTCTCAGAAGTTCATGTTAAAGTTACTGATAATGTCAAAGCATTTTCATTGCAGCCCAAAGAAACTTGGGCTTCAGCCTGCCTTGTTACCACTGTTTGCCTTACAGTGACTGAAACGAGTCACATGTGAAATTACCACACTGGAGAGGCACCTTCCGCAGCGCAGTGCCACTCCAAACTTCTCTGCCTGAGGCATGTAAATCCTAATAATATTTTGTTTTCATCTATTCTACATTATTTTATTGCAAAGCTGCTCTTGATCACTGCTGAACAACATAAATTGATGACATGAAAATATTTTGGTGTACATGAATTAGGTATAGTACAGCTGTTAAGACTGCTTGGATTTGACAGCATAAAATAGTAGCTAAACTAAATCAGTGAAATTTTCATTTATCAGTCAGATAAATTAAACAAGAGAAATTTACTGCTCATAATTGTCTAATCTTTTTAATAAACAGGTTTCTGTTCCAGACAGTATTCTGGTAAACATACACCCTAATAGCATATTCCAGGCTCTGAAGACTACCTTCTCTTTTCCTTTTATTTTTATCTTCCTCCTGCTTTCATAAAACAACAAACTTATTCTATTTGTACTTAAATTATTTACCTCAGATAGCTTACAGATCCATAAAAGGCAGCTTAGAAAATAAAACACCTAAAAAGAAAAGACTTTGTGATGCAAAAAGAGAATATTTCCATTTAAGTCTATACATATTTTCTTATAATTTATAGTAGCACATTTGCATAATAGTCCATGTGTTGGGGAGCTTGCTTAGACACTGCTAGTCCCCACTCAGCCTGAAGAGATTAGACAAAAAACTCCTACATCGCATAGGTATTCCCCAATCACTGGGATTAATTTATGTACCTTTCTCTTACTCTCCTGTCAGCGATATGACTGTCTAACAGTTTCAACACAAAGGTTTTTCAGAGCACACCATGGCCAGCTGCTGAGGATGGTCTCAATGTCTCCACCAATAAGAAGACACTAGTGGTAGCAACACCAGCAACAGAACTTTGCTCTTATATGTCTTAGTGCTCTGCAAAAGAGCTCTTGGGAACCCGAGTGGAAAGAAGTATCTACTGCAAGTCAGGGCCTTAAGCTCCAGAGAGGGCACAAATTCAGACACAGCTAATATGTTTTGAGCCTCTTGCTCACTACTAAGACTCTTCAGAATTTCGTTGAGCTCACTCTCTCCTCTGGCTTTCAGACAGACCAATTTAGAACACTTGGGTGTTTCTGCTGGCATTCCTAACTTAGATTGTATTGATTTATTGTCACCTGTATCTTACAACTCAGATGGGTGAGCATATTTTAGATGTTTTCATAATTAAAACTCTTTATTTTTCATCAATACTCTCCTTTTTTTTTTTACTTTACAAAAATTACCAGCAGTAGACACCTGCACGTAAGAAATACAAATGGATAGAAAATGGCAGAATTTGCCCATATCCAACCAGCAGACCTCCTTCTCCATTTCTGTAATTCCAGAGACCCAAATTACAGAACATATGCCTGGCAATCACTTACCTGTACTAAGCTTATTTTGTGGCCCAAAATCTATAATGATAAAATATATTTGGCATATCTTAATTTGTTGGTTAACAGCAATTCCATTTATACTGTGTGTTCCCACAGACTGCCATAAAATTATAGAGAATTCAGAAAACAAAATCAAAAGCATTTCTTTGATATATGAAACTACAAGAAAAATGTACTTCATTAAAAAGGCATTATGCAGAAGAAGTTAATTGATACTTTGCAAAGTATTGACCAAAAATCTTTTAATAATGGTTTTTATTATGGGTGCTAAAATTTTAAAATTCAATACCTAGATTATTTTCCATTCCAAAATGTCAGTAGTTCTTTACCATTTTTGCTGGTATTATACAGTTATCAAGACAACACAATCATTATGAAGACACTCATTTTTAGAGACAAGTACATTTGGGAGACATCGTAAACCAGGAAAAGACCTATGTTTACAAAATAATGATAGGGTGATTTGGAGGAAATGGATGGAAGTAGAAAAAAAGTGGAAATGTGAAGAGTACAATGGAAAAGCAAAGGAACAAATGAAAAACCATGTTTACATGAATAATCAATATTCTGTATAAAATTAAAAATAATGGATTAATAACTCTGCATAAAGGAACACTTGAGGTTGGTTAAGAAGCAGTTTGCCAGAAGGCTGAACGGGAGCAAGGAGATATCATCTTTAAGCATCAAAGACATCAGACCCCAGAAAAGAGGATTTATGTAGTTCAGAGCCTCCCTGGGTAATCCAGTAAAAATCTGCAGTGAGAATCAGAGTCAGCTGCACTAATTGGCTGCCTACAGGGAGAGTCATCAAGGCTCCCTCCTTTATTTATCATAGAATGCCCCATGAAGGCAATGGCAAATAAACACCACTGTTGCTGACTGTGAAACTATAGCCTCAGTGTTGGGAAACAGATGGGAATTTGGAAAGAATTGCTTAGACTTCAGTGTGACAGAACTGAGAACTCAAACTATTGTTACATTCTGAACTCAAGTAACACTGGGAACTCTGAACAATGACCTACCAATTTTGCTGGCTGAAGAACAACTCAAGAGATAAGCATGTGACAAGCTGCAGCTAAGACTATATTCTGTATTTGTTATATTAAATACCTCCTTCTGATATCCTAACCTTAAAATCTTACCAATACAAGTTTTTCACTGTTTTATTTATAAGCCTATCTAATATTGTGAGGTGAATCATAAATCAGACAAATGAGAGTTATGTAGTATGAATAAAATTTCTGACGAACCAACCTGTATTCCAGAACATTTTAAAGTCAATGGAAATTGAGTTTTTTCCGCAAGTCTGCTGGGTACCAGTGTGGAAAAAACATAAGGATGGGTGTTTCAAATAATAGTAAATGCCCATCCAGTTGAGGAGGGTGTCTTTTAAAAGATGACTAGGCAATGTGGATATAGGACAAGCATTAACAGTATTTCACCCAATATTTTCTCAGCTTCCACCATGTTGTGGTTTAGGAATGCCATAAGCCAGAGGTGATCCATGTGTTTTACCAAACTATGTAAACTTTAGGAATTACTTTGGTTTGTTCTGAATTGGTCACGAGGTAAATTGACCTTAGGGTAAGTTGACCTTAATGTCTTATTAATACTTTTTTTTTTTTTTAAATCTATTAACTATAACCTTGTTTAGTGTGAGAATACTATTCACAGATGCTGAAGTTGGGAAAGAGTTTCTTTCATCAGATAGATACTGCTATAGCAAGGTGGCAATGACTAAACTATGGCTACATCCAGCTGCCTTAATTCTGGACAAAATTCCATGGTGCCAGACTTAATCAACTGCAATTCATATAACTCCCGCAAGATGTATCACAACTCCTCTTTTATCAAGCTATACATAAAAGAAGGAAGAAGAGTGTTTCACCTGTATGAACAAGCAGTGGAGAAAATAGGCTGGATCAGTCTATTCCTGGTGGGAAGCAAAGACCTGCACCTCAGTTGCCTATTAAGCATATGGGAGATAGAAAGGAGAAGGAAGGGGGCATACATTTTCTGTCAACCACCAGTGAAGGAGGAAAGAAATAGAAGCTTTTTGAGGCAGGAGGAGACAGAGGAAGAATCTTTCCCTATCAGCCATATGCAAGTACTGAATAAGTTGAACAGTTCATATGGTAGGACTTGCAGATAGTATCCATTTCATTCCTGCTAATACTGAACTTTCAAAACCTTTAGTCCTGAAAAAAAGTAATGCTTTAATAAAACCGATTAATTTTGAACTAATACTTTTCATTTCTTTTTGGGTTTTAGTTCTTTATTGCCAAATATCAAGATGTAGTGTAGTATGATATACGCAGAAATTCACATAGGACAGATGTCATGCAAATGTGTTGAAAATATGTTGTATTTTGCTCAGAATACAATCAGAACTTAGAATATACTCAGAATGTGTTCAATGCCTTGTTAAGCTATGTACCTGGTTACACATGAGCTTTCTCTATTATTTATCTGAAATCACTGCAGAAAAGCCTAGTCAGGAGAATTTATGGGCTACTTCAAGCTGAAATTTGGAAAAAAGCATGCATTGTATATTCATTAATCAATGAGAGTCCTTCTTTTTACAGTTGTGTTTTGTGCCAGACGCTGAAATTGGATCTGTTAAGGGGGAATCTTCTAATTCATAAGGAGCCCTGCTGAAATTACTTAAGTTCAACCTACAGATTTTATTCATAACCTTTCATCTCACAACTTCTAGAAGGCAACAGTGGCCATCTGAACCACATTGCATTTGTGGAATTCCATATGTTACCACACGTTTGCCACTAAGTAAAACAGAGTCACAGACATATATGTATTTAAAGGGATCTAAAATCTAAATCTCATTTGAGTCTCTGAGTCATTCTTTGGACAGGCATTTTTCAAACTAAGGTAAATCTTAAACTCACTAAAGACTGAGTATAAGATAATATATTCTGTAATAATGCAAACAGAAAGTATAAAAGGAAGCAGTCCTGTAAATACCTATTCAAGTTCCATTAATTTAACAAAAAGCCTCTTTTGCAAGATTGTGAGGAATTAACTTCTTTTGATATATATGGCTGCTTGTCAAGAACAGAAAGACAGTAGCTTGGTAGATAATTGAACAGATAAGTACAGATAGATTCGCTACAGACAAATATTTTAAAGATTAGTTTGGCAAGAACAAGATACATCATGTTAATTTCAGCTGGTGACTGTGGTTTAAATGAATTCACAGTATACGGTACTCACAGTACTCACGGTACCAGCTATTAAAGACTGAGACTGGGAATACAGGTTTGTACTACAAAGAAAACAACATACTCAACTGTAGATGCAAATTAGTTCTACATTTCTCTATAATAAAACCTGGTAAGTGAGCAGTAATAACTTCAAACTTTACTGTTTTGCTAGACATTATATAACTTGAATTTTTTCTACAACAAGGAGTTCTCTTGACCCTCAAATTAATTTGTTTGATTGCTACTTTTATTTTTATTCTTTCCTAAGCCTGATGGTAGCAGTGAATTGCTTGTGAAGAGTACAGAACGGAATTAAAAGGCTGGACTGAACTAATGTGTTGGAGGGAGGAAAAAACCTTTGCAATTTATTAATGTATTCAAAAGACTGTTACAAAACTTTACAATTTAATTATTGGAAGATTATAGAACTGCTTCAGTGCTTCTGCACTGTGTTAAATAAACTGTACGTGCAAGGAGTAATAAATGAAATTGTTAATTTCAATGCATCCCCAGGGAATAGTAAGAGGGGGAGTTTACATTATTTAGAGCTCCAAATGGATTTGAGTTTATATAGAGTAATAAATCTTAACTACGTTGTTAATTAATCTTGCCTCAAGCCCCTTTTTACCTTAGGGGTCGAAAGACACAGTGTCTGTTAGGGTAACTCACCATTCATATTCTTAAAGATGTTTAGGACCGGGAGGATTTGCCGATAATAGGGCACCAAGGCCTCCCCCACCATGTCAGCTGACACCACCAGGTGCTGGAGGACTTTCAGCGTGACGCAGATGACCTGTCGGTTACGAAGGCTCAGTGCATCTGTGATGTAGAAAGAACAACAGGCAGAAAGCAGAATTAATTTCTAAAATGTAGAGGGAGGGGAAGGAGTCCTCTAATGGACAAATTTAATTAAACTGTACTCTGCTGGGGATTGTAAGTGGGCCTTTATTAGCCCAGCTTTGAAAGATTCCAAAGATGGATTGCAGTCCTGATGTTATAAAACACTGCCTTGTCTGATTGTTATTTGTTCCCACAATTTGTGCTGACTCTTCAGTAACCCAAAGAATGCAGCTTATTATTCCCTCATGCCGCCTGTGTAATACTGGCGTGGTCCAAACACATAAAAAATAAATGTTCAGTAAGTACCATCTGGGGCCAATGGAACTGTACAATTGCAAGACAACCTGCAAAGGTTGACAACAGATACATTCTAGTCCAACAATTGGTGTTTGTATGTTTGTACTTATTTATTTCACGACCATTTTATTCATTCAGCTAACAATTCCTACTATTCTGAGAATCAGTACAAAGAAGCAAATGTTTATAGGAAAAAAAACCAAACACAAAAAAACCTTGTAGGCTTTTTGTAAAAGACAAACATTCTAGAGGAAAAAAAAAGATTTTGCCTTGCCTACTTAGATTTTTCTCTTTGCTTTCACTGTCATGCTTCTAATCTTATGACACTAAGATATTTCACTAATACCTTTTGTTTCTCTTCTCCTTTAATTCTACTAAAAGCAAGTATTTTGCATTCTTTTTTTGTAATTAAAAATGAGTCACGCTTGAAACGTACATATATATATACACACGTTTTCTTGCAAAGTCCCTCTAGTTATAAAACCTCCTCCGAAATTATGCAGCTGGAAGCAGTTGTCAAATTTTGTACGCTATTATATATTGGTCTAATTCTCCAGTGTTCTGCCCACTTACACAGATGTTTACATCATTGCACTGGGAAACCAAAACTGTAAAAGATAAGCTCATATTCAATGCTATATGTTTTATAAGCACATAGGTATATAAGTATGTGATTCAACATAAAATAATGTAAGGAAAAAATTATAGTGAAGAACACACCAAAATTTGACGAGGGGTTACCAACAACTTCTTCAAGAACTGCCTCTTCACACTGAAGTAATAGGATTCAGCGTTTCTGGCACTAAGTTTGTCAGTGCACAGAAATGCTGTTTCACAGGGAATCAAGTAGTGTTCTCACACAGGAGCAATCTCAGTTTTTCCATCTCTTTAAGGAAATGCACTGTGTCCCACCCGCTTCTGCTTCTTATCATGTACCTGCTGAGTGTTAAAAATCCGAGCTACAGCTCCAAAGCAAGGGCAAGGCAGATTGCTTGTGTGACTGTGCAGAGGCAACTCTTGAAAATCAACTAGTAAGTAACCTCCCTTCCTGCCTCTCTGCATGCTTATGAACAGCACACTAAAACTCCTGTTAAGGAGTAGCGTTAGAGAGTCCAAGGTATAAAGGTACTGTCGTGCACCATAGGGTGATTCCCAGTTAAAGAAGTGTTGTCAAATGAAAACACAGACTGAATTCCATACTTCTTATTTGCCAGTCCCTACTGTAGTCATCAGGCTACGCCTAATTTCGTATTGTCTCTGAGCATATTAATGTGTTCACAGAAAGTCTATCAATGCTGCAGGCTCGTACTAAGTTCCAGCAAAAAGATTAGCTACTCCAAATTATGCTTTCATGGGTAGATGTTCTAAGGCTGCTTTAGCGAAGAGAGATCCCCAGACACAATTTTACATCCCAGGCAGGAAAATATTCTCTTACACAGGAACAGGTATTTTTCATTTTCTTAAAGGAGTGACTGGAACCGGAAGCTTAGGGATTCCAACATATAGGTTTATTCATGACTAAATTGTCACACACAGAATTAGTAGCTAACTGAACTAATAGGGAAATTGTCATTAACAGTTTTAATTTTCAGTACAATAGTTATTAGTTATTCATAAAAACATGATTTAACATTTGTATTCCTTTGTATGAATGAATTCATACAAAAATGACTAAAATGAATAAAATTAATTATTCATACAAACACTAATAATTAAGTTGAAGGAACATAGAAATTAATCAATGTAAGAAATCACCGATTCTTAATCCTTAACCAACAATTTGTACCCACTTCCAGGAATAGTTCTTCCTGACTGTAGAAGTTGTCCTAGAGGATGAGTGACTTTATTTTCAGGCACGCAGAGTGTGTCATGTAAGTGGAAATGGCTGTCCAACCGCTCCTAGGAAGAACTTTGGTGGCTCCCAAAGGTTTTAACAGTTTCCTGTTTTCAGAGTTCTGTATTGTGCAAAACCAACATTGGTTTGAATGGAATCCAAGACTGTCCTTGTAAAGATTAATTCCTTAATAATGTCAAGACTGTGAATTATGCTTCATGACTGTGAAGGCATTCCAAGGAGTGTAGAATTGAACTGAACACATGCTGAATCCAGAAGAATGTTGCCAAAGAATAGCCCATCACAGAACCTGCCATACAGGTTTCCTTACATTTGAGTCACGCTGTAAGGGTGCTTGCCGGAACTTTAAACAGTAATACGGGTACTTCTTTCATTTGCATGCCAGAAAATCAGCTGGATGCTTGTCTCACCTCCCTCAAAACAGGGGCATCACATTCTCCATTTGATACACAAAACAAAAGACAGAATTTGGATAAAGATCTTGAGAGCTGAAGTGATGGATATGATAGAATCAAACATACTGCAGAATTTGAGCCTGAGGCCTTTCAAATTGCAGAAATCTGCAATGTGTGTTAGGAAAACACTTGTAAATATCAAAAGTAAGATCAAATTGACTGTAGAACTGTTATTATTATTAAATATTTGGACTGTGGCATGCATAGTAGTCAACCAGCTCCTGGCTTGATTATATTAGGCACTGTATAAACATTTAATTAGAGACAGTCCCTGCCCCAAGGATACATCAATTTCAAACATATGTTTATCTTTTAAAAATCTGGTAATTATTTTCTGTGTACTTCCATCACTGCAGACCATTCTCCCACATGAATCAAATGAAGAAAATTTTAATGCCATATATGAAATAAGTGCATTTCAACATTTTGAAAAATGTCGGTGATATCCAGAGGTTAACAGAAATGAAAGAAAGTACTAGCATCCTTACACAGGAAGAAAGCCGACCATTTAAAAGTCTTAGTACAGTACATCTACATATCCATAAAGCAGGAAACATGCGTAATATCCAAAGTATTCCAATTTGAAAGCATGTTAGGCTGCTGTCTCTTGAGCTAGAAGTTTGCTGTAAGTTGTGGATCTTCACAACACCACCAAAGTGAATGACCAGCCTGCTTCTGAGTTAAAGATATCTTTCCACTCCCTAAAGGGTTTTTAGAGGACTTGCCTCCCTCAATGGTATAGATTTTCCTTTTGGTCACCTAGTCTACTTGCTATGCACTGCACAATTCTTTTAAGCAGCAACTTTGAAAAAAAACCCAACCCAAGAAATTGACTGTGTTGCTTGGTAGTTCTAATGTTTTCTTCTTTAATGGTATATAAACTTGACAGTTTTGCTTCTGGTGAGGATACTCACCTTTCCAGGGGGCTTGAATAACTGTGCAATGCAAGTATATAATAAAGTATTTACTTGAAACGTATTTTATTGTGTACTGCTACACTTTTTCCAAACAAGTATTTTCTGAAGTTCATCATAACTTTCTTAATTAAAAAAGAATTTTAAAATGTTAGCAGGCTAAAGTATCTGGTGGAAAAGCGCAGTACCTGAGTCAGTTCTGTGTTTCTATCATTCAAAGCCACGGTAATAGATAATTATGAAATTTAAAAGCACATTTGAAACTATGAACTTTTTTGGGATGGATTTTTTTCACAATGCTGTTTATTAAATCTTGTTAGCAATGAGGCAATATAAACTACCAATTTGCTGGCAGCTTCAGCGAACTTTTTTTAGTTAAATTTTATTGCCAATTGGTGTAAATTTAGAATTTTCTTTTGTTAATTTCCTTTAAGAGCAGAGACTTTTCTTAAGATACATACCACTTGCTTGTTTACCCATTTAGATAGCAGCAGCTTAAATATGAAGCAATACAAATTATTATTTTAAAACTTTTCAAGACTTTCAAGTCTTTTTTGAGTAATACCTCTAATATCTCAAAGAAAATTACCTACATGCTAGGTAAATTGATATTTTTTATTTTCATATTTTATTTTTATGTAGCAGTTTGGAAAATCCTATCTCAGTCTCAGATGTTGCCTGTAATAGAAGCCACAGTTCTAATCTTTGGAACTGATACATTTTACAAGCTGGGAAACATGACAGCATTTCTCCCAGTATACAGTGGATGTTTCCCATGACACAATGTATTTTCACAGAAGAGATCAAATCAGAACATTCTTCCCCAGATAGCACATTGGTAGCTTAAACTTTACAGAATCAAATCAGATACCGCAAGCTTCCATCTCTTTTCTAATTATTAAAGTTTAGATTTTTGTAGTTATATATGAAGTTCTTTAATTTGCACTGGCCTTTAATTATATTCAACCCTTTTTTCAAATACACCTGTGAAGCTATGCTTAGAAATGCACTGACAGCTTCCATTTTCTCTTTAAGTCTCACAGCCAAAGATAAAAAACAATTTAGTGTGCATTGACATCTCTCCCCCACCCCTTCACCCCCCCACCCCTAGTTCATAAATGAGGCACTTGTTTTAGAAAATTCTTTGCCTGAAGCAGAACAAGGTACATAGAGCAGGTCTCCTGCAGGGCAACAAGCACTCAGGATAAAGATACTTCGATTGTTGTGATCCACTTAATCTTGTTGATCAAGGGCTTCTTTTCTTAAATTCACAGTCAGGTTTAAAGCATCGCTAACGTGAAGTGTTCTCAAAATGCAATTGATTATGGTGATACATACTTCTCTCACACAGAATTTTGTCCAAAACTTTCAAAATGCATAATACTTAGCTACCTGAACTGATATAATAGAAGTGTTATGCTAATTTTACAGAACCATAACAAAGGCCGTGACAAGACACGGTGTTTCAACAAAGGCTGAATAAAAACCAAAATAACAGCCTTGTGTTCTCTACTTTCAAAAAGTCAGGTATGATCCTAATCCAATTTATAACATAGATGTATAGCTATTTCTTTCAGTACAACTAAAAGAATGATGTGTTGCAGTGATGGGAAGAAGGAATAGGGGGCAAGGCATAAAAACCTTAGGCCAATTTTGTAATCAAAGACTTTGTCTTTGAGGCACAGAAAAAGCTAAGATCCATAACTGAATCATTGATACGTGCAAGAAACGTGATCTAGCAGAATACTGAAGAGAAAGTCAGTGGCTTTTTTTTTCAGCTTTACTTGTGCTTGTAATTGTAGTGTTCTACTAGATCAACACCTATAAAACTTGAATTTTATTAACATTTGCAGGCCCTGTTTAATTAACTAGTATAAAGAATACACTGAGAATAGTCCCCAAAACCTTCTCAGTGACTATGCCAATTTACAGTTTCCATCCATTCCTACATGTACATTCCTTCTCCTGTGCTGCCTCAAGCTACTAAACCGTATCCACCCTTTCCATAAAAACAGCTTTGTTAGCAATGAAATGTAATACCATTTGTAAAGATTTCAGGGAAGATTTGGGGAACCAAAGGCTGGTATTATTGACATCTGTACTGCAGAAATTAATATAGTGTTCTAAATGTATTGTAGGTCCTTGAAGAAGAAGAATGTGGACAAGAAAAGACTGATAATACAGTTTTCTTAGGCTTCTGAAAGGTATTTGATAAGGTCCCTCACTGAAAGCTTTTGAAACACTTGAATGCCATGGTTCTCAGAAAAACAAATAATTGTTTAGAGATAGGAAATGAAGGCAACACTAAGTGGCCACAGAGGAGGAGTATCACTAGTAGAGCTTTGCAGGAATCTGTGCTGAAGTTCATGTTTTTCAGTAGATTCATATGTCATTTGAAAGAGATACTTACTACAGTAACAAAGTTTTCTGATGATACCTAGATATTCTGAATGCCATAGACAAGGGCTGACTCTGAAGAACTGCAGAAAGACTTTACAGTACAGAATGACTGGGTGATAAAATGTCAGATGAAATTCAGTACTAATAAATGCTAAATATTAATAAATTAATAAATTCAGGAGAGAATATTTCTAACTCCAGCTTCAAAATTGAGACATGCTAATTGTAGATTTCACTTCCCAAACATGGGGAAGATTATGGAATGAGAAACACAGTTTCTCCTCTTAGACAGGAGTAAGGAGAAGTAATGAAGAATCTAGTTTCTGTATCATTTGAAAACACATGAAATGATGAGTTTTGAACAGAAGAATCTAACATAAACCTTCTAATTGCAATCATTTGTTCTGGTTAATGGAGACTACAGGGAAGAAATGATTTGGTGTTTAAGAATCAAGATGATTTTCTTTTTTAAATCAGAGGCTTTTGCTTTCCTTAAAAGCATTTTAAGTGTATAAAACCAAGTTTGTTAATTTTCAGTCTGTGATCTTAAAAACCAGAGCTGGTTCTCAAGAGCAACACTCAGTCAGGACAAAGATAACAATTCCATTAAAGGCTTAATTTACTTTCTGTAGATGACAGAAAAGAATTTATGTGATTTACAAAAAGAAAAAAACTACAGCCCAGAAAACCATATTTATTTCATAAAAATATTTCAGCATTCTATGAAATAAGGAGGTACTTAATGACTATTAAATACTCTTAAATACAGTGAAGATGTATGAGTAGAAATACAAATGTGCTTAGAACAATTGCTAACAACAGGTTCAACTTTACATATCTAAATGCAACAGTGACACTGATTTGACATTAAGCATGGACAAGCACACGGTACAAAAGGCATCTCTCACCGTCACATTGCTTTTACTGGCTACTCTTGGCTGCCTATAGGTAATGGTAGGCCACAAATGAGTTATAAGGTACATCAGTGCATTACTGAAAGACATGGTGGGGCCAGACAGATCCCTCTGTTCCCTAAAAATAAGGGAACTCTCATGTGACCTAAAGGCAGCTTTGGTGTGTGTCTGGGTTCTGCTCTGGTCTTTGCTGCCAATGCAGTTTGTGGTGTGGGGCAAAATTAGCCACCTTCTACCTCTTTACCTATCTGCAATATGAAAGTAACAGCATGCATCCTTCTGGTACAGAAGATATTCTGCTGTGTTTTGTACATCAGAACTTTCATGATACCTCTACAAAGTACTTTGCTATCTACTATACTACTATATATGCATACTATATAGATACTATATAGCAGAATACGTATACATACTGGCCATGTATATGCCATATATCTCAACTTATGAATCTTTGCTCTAGTTCAAATAAAACCCATAAAATGGGTTTGCCTACATGTTCTGTGAAGGGGAGTAAAAAGTCTTAACACCTTAAAGTATTCACATTTTCAGATTTTGAATTGAATTTCTTAATTTTAGTTGGATTCCTTATAAGTTTGATATACACAGGTATTTTTTCCCCTGTTTTTTATGCCATGCAATGACTACATTTATAATTATTTTGTCATGTTTTGCAACATACAATGTATTTTGAATTTTTATTTGGAGAAATAAAAATCTATTTTGAACATTTTTCTCTTTGAGAAATCAATGCCTTCAACCTGACTTTTTTTTCTTCCTCTGAATTTCCAAAAGAAAGAATGTCTTTCAATGTGACAGACAAACCCAAGTAATTATTTTTCAAATAAATAGCTTTCTTCCATATTATTTTAATCATATTTCAGGTATGTTAGGAAAGAAAGTGTGCTTGTTAATTTCAATTATCTGCCTTTTCCTAGTCATTGCCTGTGTGCATAACCAGAAGAAAATTTGCCGAAAGGATTTGGTCTTACAGTAACCCACAAATTCATTAAAGAATATAATTTTCATCTTTAATGATACAGTGTTCAAAAAGTGTGAACTTTAAGCAAGGACAGGTGGAGGATAGATTTCCCCTTAAATCATTAAAATAGAAGACAGAATTCTACTATTTAATTGAAAACGTTTTAGAGAGCAGCTCTTTACTAATATTTTCCTTTGATGAACATGCAGGAGAAAAAACTGCTTTTAAAAGCATTCTATCTATCTGTGGAGTTATTTTTCTGTCTTTCTTTTATCCCTTTCCCCTCCATCATATATATTACCCTGCGTAACAACCAATTGATCCACTCTTTCACAGCAGAAATATGGTAGTGGTCTAGAAGAAGACTGGTTAATCCGATATAACTCACCCAGTGGGACACTTTAGAAACAGTAATATTTGTAATACATAGCTGAGTTTATTGGGGATGCAGCTGAGTCACAGAAATGTATAGCTCTAACTACGCTGCTATATTACACAGTCATAGAAATTTTAAAAACTCTTAGGAGTACACACTTTCAGGTTCCTTGAGAGGGTAGTGTGTTTTTCTAATATTAATATGGTTGCAATTAGGAAGAAGCCTTTATCATTGACAATACCTAGACTCTTCACACATTAAAACCGATACAGAAGCTTTTTAAATAAAAAAGTAAGCATTGTACAATAAAATAAAGCAGAACCAACAACTAGATTTAGCTAGCATATTCTTGAATGTGTTCTAGCATCATAAATTATGACTTGATTTAAAAGACTATATATCAAATCCCTATAAATATCCTTACCTAGCAGTCTCTAATGCTAAAAGCTGTGAAACAACTAAAGCTTCCAGGTAATTATTTCTAAGCCAGATACTGGTCTCAGCGAGACTTTTAAATCCTAATGGAGTAGCTCCTGTCATAAACTTGCAGTCTTTTCTGACGAAATGATTTCAGCTTTCAAAAAAAAATGATTCTACTATAAGTATATTTAGATGGTGTTGGAAATACAGATTAAAAAAAATGACATGATTTCTCTATTTGTGTGTTTCTCTTTCAGAGAGAAAAAATTTTAACATTGTTTTCATAACCTTTCACAAGTGTCACTTAAAGAGTAACCATTCTGAAGATTATATATTCCTTTTGACATTTTCCAAATTTACAGTAAAATAGAGATAATGACATCTATAATTAATCTTTTTAAATGGAGAATAAATTGAATGAAAAAGCCACAATTCTGACCCTCCCAACACTCAGTATTTCAGTATTATCAGGCTCTAAAGTACATTTCCTTTTCCCTTTTCCAAAACTGTATTTGACTCTGTTCATTCTGCATCACAAATACAATGACTCCATTTTTTTTCCGTATCAGCATGGATGATGAATCACCTCAGGAAAACAGGAAAAAGGACAGCAATGATACCATTACCGACCAATGATAAAACAGAAGCCAAGTTTAACTAATATGAGCAACTATTAGTATAGGTGTAGTATGCAGAATTAAGAACCTTAATACCTAACTAAAGAAGGATGATGGCTCAGAATAATATCTCCTCAAGGTACCAGTCTAAAGAAACAGGGAAGGACAAAGCGTTATATCTGAAAGACTAGGTGTTTCAGGAATAGAAATTTTAGTTTTAGTGGTATTATAATTGTATTAAAATAATTTATTACCATTCACATAATGTTTGCATATACAAAAACTTCAAATTTAATATTTTCTTAAATGCCAAAATTTTACATATAACATTAACTAGTCAGTCAGAACTCCAAGTTTAGATAGATAATGTATATGCAAAGTAATGAGAATGATGACAGAAAAGATATCTAGTGAATAAATATGACAACTGTAGAATAAACAAACAGACAAAAAGAAACATAATTCCCCAAGTTTCACCTGTTGATTTCTCCTGCCATTTTAGATTAATTGATTTATACAGTAATGGATTTAAATAATAAATATACAAAATCAGGTAAGAAAATATCACTTCACATTTTAAAGCCCAAGAGCCACATTGTAAAAAGAAAAACACTAACCAGTATATTCTTCTGGATTATTGCATGTACCAAATGACTGAAGGCATGTTTTATTGCTTAATTAGCAACCTATCAAAAATCTACACTATGTAAATGCAATTTTAGGGATTTTTTTTCCTACTTTTTTTTTCTACACATTCACCTACTTTTTATTGGGATAATGAGCTCGGGAATGACGGGAAGAATCTTGTTTCCACCATGTTCCAGCATGTCATGGATTCCTTGACGAGCAAAAAAGTCATATGGAAACGTCATTTCACAAAGCCCATCAAAAAACAAAGGCAGATAGTAATGATAGTCCAGCTTTTCAATCTCTACCTGAAAAAACAAAATAAGTAAATAAATATATGCAATTTTTTAATACTATTACAATGTGATCAGGCTAAGAGATGACTCATGCCATCTACACAGGTAGTAAAAAATAATTAATTTTGTATCACTGCAGAATATCATTAGTCTCAAATAAGGTTTATGGCCAGATATTGAAACCCAGAAATATTAAACTTAAAGAGAAGAATGAAAATGAATATGCTGCCATATATTTTCACTTTTTGATATGTCAGTACCAGATTCTGATATTATTGCTTATATACCTTCCTCTGTAAGTTACCCATAGGAATAAACCCAGCCATTTTAAGAATAATATTCTGTTTATTTTAGAAAAATCTGATCTTTACATCTTCACTTGGACACTAAAAAGAACAAATAAGAGAAAGAATCCTATAACCAACAAATATCCAGCACAGCACAAATATCAATATTTGTACAGAATTCTCATCTTTCAAGAATATTGACCAAATTTTATTTCCTATTCATTTCATGAGCAGAATTATAAAGAAATTCCATGGGTGTATACTGCAAAAAAAAGATAAAGAAATTAGGTACCTATTTCTAATGGGAACCTCTCTCCAATTCTAAAATACAAAACGTGCTAACCTTCCCAAGTTATAGAATTTGTGAGGGATTTTGCATTCTTAGTTTTCTTCCATTTCCTTCTTCTACCCATCAGCACTCTGATGCTATATACACTCAGGACAGCCTGGGAGAACCAGAAGTTGCCTTCAGGCTGCCAAAGCTCTGAATACAGCTAAGAAGAGATTCAACAGCAAAGGACTTTCTCTGATCAGGATACGATCCTCAAAATCACTTGGAGATCAGTCCATCTATTTATGCATCCACTTCCATCTCTAAAACACTGCTTAGCTGTTACCCTAGTTTTCCAGTGAGATTATATTTTGGAATTGCATAGATGCCTCCTCCTTCACATCTAACAAGCTTTGTCACGTAGACCAAGCTGAAGCTCCAAATATCCTAAAAACATTTGTCGGGTTAAGAAAACAAATACCCAGCTCTTAATTTAGGGCCAGTAATCACATTCTCATGTGAATCATGGAAGAAAAACCTGAAATAAAGTAGCCAAGAATTGAACTTGGGTTTTATGCTTTTTGTGTAAATCCTATAGTCGGCAAGTAGCAGACATACATTTCACGTTTGCAACCATGATTCAGTTTACTCCCTGCTTGACTCTGAGCAGATCTGAATCCTGGTTCTGTGCATCTTAGCTACTCCCTTGACTGCTTCAATTTTTCATGTTGAAACTGGTCCATTCATGATAAATGAAAATTAATTGGAATGAATATTTGAAAGTAAGTCCTTTACATTTGCTTTGAGCATCTCACTATTGGCAGAGATATCGCCAATTACATACTTACATAGCCTCACATGCACTGATTGTTAATCTCTTATGGGAGACTAAAAAGAACAATTGTGTAATACCTATTCACCTACATGTATGAAATCAAGTCCCTGTAATGAACCATGCAGAAGAAGGAAGAAATGGAACTCATATTTCTAATTTTCACAACACGGTATTTGATGGCTTCACTGTAACTTTTACTTATTGGCTTTTTGTTTCACAAGGACAAACACCTTTATCAGACGCTTTTAGGGTAAACATACCAGGGTCAACTCGTGAGAAAGTTCAAAAATAACTATATGAAGCAACCACGTATTAAGATCTTTACAAACAAGAATCAGAAGATATTTAAATTCCTAAATTGATGGGGTTTCTATTTCTTGAGGACATTCAGCATGCTACAGACAATACTTGTGAGATGGTGAAAGAATCTGGCCCCCAAAGTCACTGACAACAGAAGACAACAATACAGCAACTACAAACTTCTGGTGACAAGTCTAACTCAGAGGCCAAACTGTTCATTACAGCAAGAAACCTGTATGAGGTAAGAAATGGGCAGGTGGTCAAAAAATCCTTGACAAAAAAGCAAGACTAAGAAGCAGCAATTTTTTCCTGCTCTCTGTCAATAGAACAATAATAGAACAATGTCCTTCAATATTTTTAACTTTTTAATTGTAGTTTATAAGATTATTAGATTGCATTTTTTGTTATTCAATGTTCTAGTTTCAGAAAATTGAAAACAAAACCTGCTAGAGCTACTTGTGTCTGGGGAAATCTTTTAGATGTGAAAAAGAGAGGTACAATTAGTAATGTGTGGGCTTTTTTTAAAAAACTGGGGTAGGGAGTGTTTCACAATGAGAAACACCTCCTTACGCGGGGTTTTGACAACTCTTTCAAAATTACAAACCATTTCCATGGAAAAATAGCCTTGATGCATATGCATCCATGATAAACTATTGAATCAGGACTTGCAACTATTTTGCTCAAAACATATACAGTAGAATCACTCATTTCTTTTCTCCCACTCTTCACTAATTTCTCCTCTAACTGTATCTACCAATTATCTTTCTTCTCATAGATGTGATATTCCTGATACTCTGAGCAATTTTCCTCAGCTGTTCTTTACCCTTGAAATGTGCTTTTTCTGTTTCAGATATAAAGAAAGCTTATGTGTTCCAAAGCTTCTCAATGTTTTTCAGTGATAATAACTGGTCAATAGAAGATATTACCTTTATCTACCAATTCTGTCTTACAGTTATACAATATATATACATATGAATGATATATTAACTTTAAGATGAATGGGATTTCTGGGTTTAAAAACAAATCTGATTTTTACACATGACACAAAAGCATTATTATGAAAAAAAATCTGCACAAAATGTAGGTATGAGAAGCTGTAGATCATAAAGCATTTGTGTGTACTCCTCACTTCTCAATTAGTTCCAAAACCATTAATGGTTGGCAACTGCTATGGCTCTGAAAAGGACTCCGATTTATAACTCATTTCTTGAAGTGTCAGCTGTCCAAGCATACAGTCAATTTTTACTCAGTATTTTTTGCTCTATAATAACTCCTACAATATGGAAGCCAGAAATATTTTGCCTAACATTCTACGGTGTGATACCCTTTCCTTCTGTGTTTACTATTTAGCTTTTACAAGTGGCTATTATACAGCTGTTCAGAGAAAAATGTGATTTTTCTATTTACACCCACAAAATTCTTTTGTTTTTCACATCCACCCACAAAAAATGCTGATTAAAGTCCAAATTCTTGGTAAAACTTGTCCACATCTGACAATAATGCTGCAACTATGGATTTTAAGAAGAAATCTCACAATAATTATTATGAACTTCTGTACTAGTGGTTTGTAAGTTGTGAGAAACCAGGCTCTGAACTTTCAGTAAATAGGCCAACTAATAAAAATGGATATATTATCATAAAATATGATCACACAATAAAACCAACTGTATTATCATCAGTAAAATCTTCAGTTTCATGAATCTTGAACTATACAACAAGCTCCCTAGGTGAAAAAGAAGCAACAAACAGTTTGTAATTGTTGTTTTATCAATATGCATAACCAATGCACAATGTGGGAGGAAACTAATGACAGTATCACAATTAATTTGTCCAGCAGAAAATCTGCTCCCATGAAGCAGCTCATAATGAGAGGCAAGTCTGCTGAGAAAATGAAAACCTAGATAAAGAGACTAGGTTGTAAATAGCAAAAATAAGCTTTGTGGCTAATCTGCCTGTTAGATGAAGAAAACAAACTATTTGAAAGAACTTAAAAGTCTGACAAGAAGGATGTTATTGACCTTTCTTAAATAATCATATTTAAAGTAATTTGGTAAACTATAAGGCAAACCTGAGTTTTAGAAGGTAGTGTTTAAAATACATGGACAACTTAATTTTCCATCTCATTTCACACAACTGATTACATAACACTATGTATCTTTGATATGATTATCCAAAAACTGGATTTGATCTGCCAGCAACATAATATCTAACTGTTTACGTACTCATTCAATGTCTTAGTATCTAAGGCATTAAAATTAGTATAGTAAAAGAAACTCTGGAATTGTTGGTTTGATAAGGAACTTTTGTAAAGATTGTAAATATTTTGTGAGGATTCTTTGGTAAAATAATAGTACCTTTTCAGATTTGTTTTCCATTCTACACCAGATATTTCATCTCTAATTTCTAGGTTAATAGAAAGAGAAAAGTAGAAACATTCTCGAATAGTCGCAATTTTGAGCTTCCTTTCTTATGTTTTTTTCCAAGATTTCTTTCAACCTTCTTTCAAGGTTTCTTTTTTTCTTTCAATATCCTCTACCCATAGTTAAGATGAAGCCTGTACATGTTACAGTTTTTGGTTTCTTGCTTTTAGGATATTTGTCTCTTGATCCATAATGAGATGTTGGATTTAATTTTCACTGTGGAGCAAGTAATGCTCACTAGTATTTTCTAGACATGATTAGATGGAGTTTTTAATATGGAAACTTTTCATATTGTGCTTATGGTTCAAAGAAATGTTACGTAGTTAATAATTTTTAATTTACTGCATTCCCTATTACCTCCATGTTAGTTACAAGAGTAATGCTGTCATCAATACAAATAGTTAAGAAAAGCTAGGGAGAGATATTGTCCTATTTTATTTTATATAGCAAGATAAAATTCAATTTTCAATAGTATTCTCTTATATCTTGATGTCCTATTGCTCTTTTAAATGAAATTGGAACACAAGATCATTTAAGTCTGAAAACACTTGAGTATGATTTGAAAAGGCTCCCAACTATGATGTGCACCTTAAAGTAAATGTAGTTCTAAACTCTTTTCTCTTTCTCATTTTAGGGGCATAGAATTGATAATTATTTTTTAGCTATTATTCCTATTTGCACAGTGAGGTTCCTTCTACATATAGCTCCAAAATGAAGCAGTACAACTCTTTGTCCCTGCAGACTAATTGCCTCATTTGCCTCTCTCTCTCCTTTTTCCACTCCTTTTCAGTCAGCTGATACTGCTGCCTAATTCATGTTTCCAGGGGGAAACATAATAAAATGCATCCACTTTTGGCTTATTCTTGATATGTATGAATGAGAAGCATGTCTGAAACAGAAATGGTTTGACCAAAATTATGTGGCGATATGGCAAAATCAGTTTATTCTTAATCTACTGTAAACATCAATGGTAGAACTGGATATGATCAAGACCTCTGTAATGTTACTGAACATCAAATACTCAAATTTATGTCATTACAGCAGACATACTCCACAGATATTATTTGGAGAACAATTGCTACTAGCAATGGTGATGGTCCTGCATATGATAACCAAAACATTTTCTTTTCAGTTGCCACACCTGAAGGCGACAATTTAATCTTACTAGGTCATGGAGATGAGGCAATTTAATAGTCAAGAAGGTCATATTACTCCCTAAATAACTAGAAGGTCAATGATAGGGTGAGAAATGGGCACAAGGAGAAGGAAGGTCTAAATTTGTGTGAACTCCTCCCCAGCTAGAGAGAGGCTAAAAGAACAACCCAAAGTATCTTCCCAGGAATGCAACATAAGAATTAAATTTTATTTAAGAAATGGGTTCTGAGCTACATGCATGAATCTCTAATAGTCTGTGAGCTATGCCATCCAGGAGATAATCTAGGACATTACTGAGGGGAGGGGATTCTATCCTTGCATTTTCATAAATCTTTTTAATTGTACTGCCTAGATTTAGATTTTATAAATAAACACTTCCCTGATAATACAGATCAGGCACGTCTTGCCAATATACAGGAGGAAGAGCATATCAGGCAGGAAAGAACAGAATGACAAAAAACCCCTGGATTATCAGATCTAGGCCTTATGGTATGACATGCAATGTTAAATTGACAGACTAATAGCATGGATTTCTGCTACAGTATATGAGTTCATCAGTGTGATACAGTAAGATAGGAAAAAGAGTTGAGCAGACTAATTAAACAGTATGAGCTACGGATCGGATATAGATATGAAAAGGGCAAATATTATTTTAAATGTATGAGATATTTCTAGTATAGATAGAAAAGCACCAATGCCACTACACAAGGCAGTTGTGAGAGTTCACATATTATCAATTGCTGTAATATAAAGTATCCAGATTTTATTCCCATTAATCCTTTATTGGAAATAACAGGGACAAACTAATATATAGGAATACCCCAAACTGAAAAAAAGTGAAAGAAGTTAAGGTTTTTTTAAACTTGTTCTCATTTATTTGGATTCTGACCCTGTTAGACTATCTGAGTCAACTGATTTCTGAGAAAGCATGTAAAATATACTATTATTCCAATACAGCAAATAGCTGTAGGCTACACTTAAAGGATTGCTTTCTTTTAACTGGTGGGTACCATTAAAAATAGAAGATGAATGCACCCTGAGAAAAGTGCTCTGTAAACATGACTCTGACAAATGTGGAATGTACTCAAGAATTGCAAATAATGGACCACATGATAACCTCAGTGGCAGACAAAGGTATCTCCACTTCTTCAGAATGTATGCTTATATAGTTACATATTTCTTGCCACTCAAAGGCTTGCTGACGCCTTGTTAGACACACCCAATGTTTCATTTTTTTTCCTTACATGATTTATTAATATGTTGTAAGGGTTCCACAAGCACGATAAATGTGAAACTTTAGATTAAGATAGAATCACAGAATCATAGAATCATGGAATGCTCCAGGCCAGAAGGGACCTCCAAAAGTCATCTAGTCCGGCCTCCCCACAGTCAGCAGGGACACCCCCAACTAGATGAGGTTGCCCAGGGCCTCGTCAAGCCTCACCTTGAATATCTCCAGGGAAGGGGCCTCTACCTCCCTCGGCAACCTGTTCCAGTGTTCCACCACCCTCATAGTAAAGAACTTTTCCCTAATATCCAATCTAAATCTGCCCTTTCCCAACTTAAAGCCATTGCCCCTCATCCTGTCACTACAGGCCTTTGTAAACAGACTCTCCCCAGCCTTCCTGGGCCCCCCTCAGGTACTGGAAGGCCACTATTAGGTCTCCCCGGAGCCTCCTCTTCTCCAGGCTGAACAACCCCAGCTCCCTCAGCCTGCC
>JAHREE010000487.1:2443519-2472987 GCA_033628505.1 Tringa tobata
GCCACCCACCGTGTCCAAAGGATTTATCTGTAATTAAACTGTTTGCACATAGAATCACAGAATCATGTAGGTTAGAAAAGCCCCTTAAGATAATTGAGTCAAACTATTTATAGTATTAACTGACAGAGGAAATATCTAGATCTGGTAGTACACATCTAGCTGACCAAACCATTAAAAATATCCCAATTTTTCAGGAACAGATTAATTCAATAAATTTTATTCCACACGTGGATGCAAATACTAGATGACAGGCATCTGATTGTTCATGCCTTTTGAGAGTCGATATTGTCAGCATTATTTTTTATGCTTTTGAAATTCAAGAGGTTTTAGAGAAAGGTGCCAGCTTTAATACTATCAGTAGAACTCTGCACGACTGATCTCATACTCTGTGAGTCTCATCTAATTTTTCCTTTAGTTCACTTCTGTTTGTGGTTTTACAGCCTCTTAATAAAATTCTTCTAAAACTACTAGCATGCAGTCCGTGAATGTGACAAGACAAAAGTTTAATTGTGAAATTAATACTTTCAAACATCTGAAACCTGAATGCCTGAAATTAATCTGAAAATCTGAACAGCTGAAATTAACAGCTTCATAAATGTGATTCCCATATCAAATGAACAACATCGTTGATATTGTTAAAAAAGAGGGTTCAGCATAGCATAATATTTCTGTAACTTTAATATGCATTTGACAGTAAGACTTTAAGGGTTGCAATAGTTTCAAAGTATTAACAACACTTGAAAGACACTTCTTTACTCACTGAAGAACCCATATTCCAATAATTTAACGAAATTTTGTGACTGATGAAAAAAGGAATTTGTATAATATGCATATATGTAATATTATGTATATTATATATATGTTATATAATATAATATCACACAGGTCTGAGAAAAAAAATACATTCAAAGGTAACAATAACTTTTGCAGTTGCAATATTCTAAAAGTGCAGTTAGACTGTGACCTAAAATTACAAGTCCTAAAAGGCTTAAAAGAATCAAGGAAAAACCACATATATACACATATCCATGCGCTGTTTTCTGCAGTTGCTATTATGTTCAATTGTTTAATAATTTTTTCAACTCACAGTAAAGTTAAAGTTGTGATAATAGGTTTGGATCAAACCTTAGAAAAAACTCTTATTTTAAGCTATTTCCTTCTAAGAAACTGTATGATGTCTGTGGAAGTAACAGCTTTTCTGAGTATCATTTTCGGCAGAGGATATTTTGTGTTTGTGTGTGAATGAGGCAGACCAGTTTTTGAATGAGAGTTAACTTCTAGAAAAAATGCAAAAATTCTAGTCTATATGTTCTAGGAGAAGGCCTGGAATTAAGCTTTTAGTGCAGAGTAAAGGCTAAAAAAGCAGGTGTCATGGGTAGAAGCTGCTTCTAATTGTTCAGTTTTCCTCATGTATAGGAAAGCATGACTTCACACTTCATTGTAAATAAATGACATTGCATTAAAACATGAACTCCATTAACAGTTTTTCCTCCTAGCTAGAAAGATGTGCAAAATGTTTAACTCTAATTAAACGCTTTGGTCAGAAGATGTAACAAACAAGTAATATGTCTAACTGAAAGAGAATAATTTTATAGATAACATGTAAATATACTTATTTACACAGTATATTTACACAGTAAGGATACTTGTCAGCAAATTAAATAGCCCAGTGGTTATTTTCATTCACATAACACTGTAATGTCATGCAATATACTTATATTCATATAAGGATTCATATAAAAGCAAGCTGAATAGATGCAATAAATCTTTGCATAAGAAGACACAAAAATGCTCCTTTATATTATGCACCATCTCTCATTTTAAGTCAACTTTTCTCTTATAGAATATGTCTTTCCTGTCCAATGACCCCAGTGATGACTTCCACTTTTTTTTCTTTTTAATTCACATTTTTTAGGCTTGTACACTGCAAAAACCTACTCACTAACTCTGAAAACAACACCACAGGTAGATTTGGATCACTGTAATACCACAGAACAAATAACAGCTGAAGAAGATGGAGAGAAATGGGAAGATTCTTCCAGCCAGTTTGAGTGACCGGCTTGAGTCATTCTACAGAAAAGATCCCCCAATGCAGATTGGGGGATACATGGTACAGATCCATGGTAAACTCTGGTATAGGGGGTGGGTGGGTGTTGTTTTAACATGTTTGTTTGTTTGTATATTTTGTGGCCATATGGAAATCAGAGTTAACAAGGATACACCTGAAATCTAGAAAAGCAAGAAAAGGAAAGACCTTGTCTAGAAGAGGACCAGTGGAGGTCTGTCCCTTGAGTATAGCCAAATATCAGCAATATTTTCCAGAATATCTAAGCATTCGACTAGTAGATTGACAGTGAGCTGGATTTTGGCATGCAGATCATTAGGACTACAGAACTTGCTACAGAATTGAAATCACTCCTTGTGAAAAAGCAAGCAGCTACTAAAAGAAGCTAGGAATGTTTATTACTCTTCATATAAACTACTGTCTAACAAGTTTGATGGAAAATGTGACACCATTATGGTTTATCTGAGTACTTAGAAAAGCAATATATTTGTTTTCCAAACAAAATACACTTACAGTGGGGATCTAACTACTGAGTACATACTATGATTTATTGCATAGACAAGAACTGATACTGCTAGAAATGTAAGATGTTTTCCATCAGGGACATTAAAACATAATTTCCAAAATTGTTCTCATAAAGAGCAATCTCTACCAAAAATTCATAAAAATGCTTTTGAAAATTGGTTCTCTGGAATTGAAGAGAGGGGTTTGAACAGACAAGAAATTAAGGTGACCTCATTTCATCTTCTTTCTATTTTACTCCTGCAGAAAACAATGCATTAAATCCATGTGTGTGGTTTGTTTTTTTTTCACTAAGTATTTGAGTCAAAAAAGGGCAAGATGCAATAAAAAAATAGGGTTGAAAAAATACAAATAAATACATTTGGCATTTGAGCATATCTTGATCTTGATTTGAGCATAGCTTTGAATTTTGCATTAACACTAATTAGATAGCATAACGGCGGTCACTTAATTGTGTCAGCTAAGAGTGAAAAAATCTACAAAACGTTTAGAGGAAGCAAGCTTTACACTGAACAGTTTACAGAGCATAGGACTAACTAGTGTCCTATATTAACACGCTGGGAAAACATAATGTCAAATTCAAATGAAAATTTTAGGGTGATATAGCCAGTTGTCTTTTTTATTTTTTTCTCTCAAGCATGAAATGCCACAGAATCATAGAATGGTTTGGTTTGGAAGGGACCTTAAAGATCACCTTGCTTATTTCTTTCTTATTCTCTAATTCTTCTCCCATCATTGCCACAGGACTCACTATACAAACAATTCCTAGGTTTATGAGTTATGCAGTTCTTCACTCATCTTTTTTTCAACAGTGATGATACGTTCCTGAGTTAATAGAAACTGAAAGTAAATTCTATTCCACTCAGTGCTAAAAGCAATTTGCAACATAAAAGAATTTTAACAAATGTGAAGAGCAAAGAGATTTTAAAACACTACTGTGATGATCTTCTTGTCAAACAAAGGACTTTTGGGAGTGGACACAAATTCCTGTACTGAAGTCAGCATTTGAAATATCTCTTAGACGTGCAGTAAACACAGTAATTTTAATAAACATATAGGTGTCATAATTTTATTTCTACTTTTAACAGCTGAGCTGGAATAAAAAGAAGTGTTACTCAATATCAAATACCTGATATGCAACAGGTATTAACACTGGCATCAGATATTGTTTTCATTGATACAAGATGGAAGAACTACTGGAAGGTTTAGAGTAGGAGAAAAGAGGAGAATGAAGAAAAAAAAACAACTTCTAATCACAGTGTTTTCCAAAGAAAAAATTATATTTTTTGTGATAGCAGTCCCCAGGTACTACTTAATAGTAGCAGGAAGAATAAGCAGTTTTGGTTATTCATAAAGTGAATTAAAACTAGATTGATGAGACAGTTTTGAGACAAATTGTGTTGAATATTTTTTTCCAAAACTTTTTTCACTGAGATCTAGAAATATTCCTTAAAGGTGGCCACTTATAAATTAATTAAAACCCTATTATTTTTTTTAAATTAAGACTGTTGTCTCTCCATACCGCTTTATCTCATCTCTTTCATCAGCTGCCCTTTCTGCCTAATGAAACACCATCATTTCCACTGCTCACAGCATTTCAATTTTATCTTTTTAAATAAAGAATGCTTCCAGGGATAGAGATTATTCCAAATGAACCATTCTCCAGGAAGGCTTAAAATGAGTTCTTCGGCATATCTGCCTATAAAGTTGGCAGCATATTGAACATTTCTTTCAGTTTGGGCTTTTCTTTGCATAAGTTTTGTAACTAAGTCATTATAAAATATACTAAACATAATGATTAATTGCTGATGAAAATAATATTTGAGTTTCTGAATGAAGATACTAATTTTTTCTCTTTACTATAAAATCTTTCTTTAAAATTCACAATTTAATTCTAATTTCAAACTTCTTTTTAGAAGATTATTTGGCTATATTTGTTCTATTATATAGTGAGAAAAAAATGTTCTCTCTCAATCCTCTAATGTTACATATGACCATCTGCCCAAAGTAAGCAAGGAAAATGGAAGCCAAAGGCTGTGGGTCTGTTACATACACCAGAAGGTCTTTGGTACAGGATACATGCATATGATTCATAATTAGTCTCTATGGAGCTTAGTATGAAAATATACCACAATATCACAGTCAAGGATTTCAAATAAGTATACCTCAAGATAGACAGAAGCAAAGAGATGAATTCAGTGAAAGACACAGCTAGAATACTCTTAAATATAAGTGAAGTTTCAGTTGTAAAAACTAACTGAAAGTTTTAAACTTTAACTGTGAAACTTTCCTTCTACTTTCAGGACATAATGCTAAATATACCTGTTTTGGAAAGTTCTACCATCCATAAAACATAAAGCAGCTTTTATTGTGCTTGATCACATCACAGTGCAGCTGTGTTCTATTTCAAACACAAATAGATGAATTTAAAATGAAGTTGTTTGCTTAAAATAACTTAGTCTCTTTTTTAATTGTTTTGATAATAAAAAGAAATTGTTATAAACACAAATAAATATCATGCTTTGTAATACTGGTATAAATCAATTGCACTTGCTAAAGGATATAGAAGATAAATTTCCTACAGCCTTCATTATCACCAAACATATTTCAGAGCTGGAAAAGTGTAATGTGGGCATCTGTCTATTTACATGCATTAAAGTTTTGATCCATTATAAAGGAACTCTAACTGCATGGTGAAAAATTCTGAACAATGTATGAACAGGCAATCACACTACCTCTTAAAATACAAGAAGATAGATCCTGGAAAAGTAGAGCAGTCGTAGATCATTAGAATAATTTCTTCACTTCAGATGAAATGACAGAAAAAGGAAGTTTAAATGCTACAATCTTTTCTCACATGAAGAGCAAAAAGAAAGTCTGGGGTTTGTTGCCTCTTAGGGAATGAAACGAACCATACAAACTTCACCAAACTTTTCTGTAAACACTGGGCAGTTGCTGCCACCAATTCAACTCTGCTACCAATTTTTCCATTACCAAAGGTAAGAAAGACAGAAGTTGTTTCAAGTTTCATCAGGAACGGATGGTGTTTCCTAACATGTTTTATACGACAATTCAGAATAAAAGAACGTTTGACAAAAGTAATGGGAAGGGGATTGAAGGGAATTTGCATTCCTTGGAGAAGGATCCTGGTGTGAGGAGTTTGGGGAGACTGAAATGGGAGCTTCAATGGAATTAATGTTTATTTTCTCAGGAGCATGTGTGTTTCCAATTTGGGGGAATTGCTGACATTTTTTGTGATGCAAAAATACCTTCTTCACCCCTAAGAATATTGTTTTACGTTAACAACAACAATTGTTCCTAGTTGCTAACTAGAACTAACATTCCCAACAAATATTACCAACAAATAACTATGGGCTTTGGAAGCTTCAAGTCCCTACTACTGGAGCAATTAATATAGCTGTAGTGTTTCAATTGTCTTTGAAGATTTTGTAACACAGTCTACATGACACAGGTGTGTTAGTGATGTGGAAACTGGAATGTTGGGCTTCTCAGGGGCTTACCAGGAAACTGGATAGATTTATAGTGGGAATTTCTGCGATTCCAATGTTCATTTTGCCAATGCTTCCACAAAGCACTTCTGAGTAAAACTGGAGTTTTTTTCAGGCAAGATTCATTTGTTTTAGAAAACTTCTGCCAATTTTATTTTGAAACACCTTCTGCAAATCTGAATAATCAAAAGCTAAACTTCAAATATATGCTTAAATCTTTACATAAGGCAGTAAATTGTTATTGACACAATACCACATCCAATTAGGTTGGTCAAATACAAAGCAGACTGAACAAAAGGGGACACATTAACAGGTTGCTCTCCTTTAATGGTTCCATGTGAAACTTCTTTCTCTGGACAAACTTTATGCCTAGTTGAAAACTCAGTTAACTTTGTGAGCTATATTTTTAAAATTTTCCTTCTGGTCCTGCTTTTGGGGTCATACAGTGCTTTTCTAAACAGAGTATCTGTAGGAGACATCCTATTAGTGAAATGGTTGATTACATTGCTATGAAAAAATTCTTTTTAATTTATAGCATTATTTTTTACAGATAGATACAGGGGAAAATTCTACAACAAAGAGAATATAAAATTGCAGAGTATAACGACTTTGGAATAAACACCTAAGAACTCTTCTTTGTATTTAAAAGATTTGTTTAATATATACTGGACTGGTGATAATTAATGAGCTATGGTTCCTAAGTCATACACTAGCACAACTTTTTATTATGGTATTGTTCTCTTCAGAGACAGAGAATCCACCACCTCCCTGGGCAGCCTGTTCCAGTGCTCTGACACCCTCAAAATAAAGAAGTTCCTCCTCATGTTTAGGTGGAAATTCTTATACTCAAGTTTGTGCCCATTACCTCTTGTCCTGTCACTGAGCACCACTGAAAAAAGACTGGCCCCATCCTCTTGACACCCACCCTTGAAGTATTTATAAGCATTTATAAGTTTCCTAGATTATAAAGTTTACCAGAGGAAAAAATGTGATCTGGAGTCTGAATCTCATGTTTTCATACCTCATCAATCACCACCCTCCAAAAATACAGACTTTTTAAGACATTTGCTGACTGAAGTTACTCATTCTTTTTTTTATTTGCAGGGTCTCTGTTGCTGTAACTGAAGCTAGGTAACCAAATTAAAAATATTTTTGTCACTAGTGTCGAATATGACTCAAATGCCACAATAGAAATAGATCTACCAAATAAGGAGTTGACATTTTTATATTATCACTTCTCAGGAGTAGACATTTATTTTGATGCTGTCAAGAGGTATTTCTACTTTATATGAAAGAAGTTTTGAGACAGGAAAAATATATAGTTCATATACTGAATAGGAAAATGATTAAACACAAAATATTTATATTTATATTTCTACATGTGCACACACACATTTATTGTACATATATATATATGTACAGAAAAGTAAGTCTTCTTTCTTTGGCAAAGGTAATGTCTCAGATGAGTTGGCAATTTTCTCTCTAGTCACTTATGCAAACATACGTATCTTCAGTATTTCTCAACAATTTCAAAGATTACTTCAAAAATAAAACCAGTATCATTAGATTTCAATAAATAAAGACTACCTGCAGCTTCAAACAAATATTTTTATAATTTATTTGAAAAATTGAATAAGATTTAATGTAAACACTTCAATGGAGTTTCTTTCATTGAACGTTTTAATGTTACGAATATCATGATATAGGGATCAGAATGTAACTGACATATACGCATTTGCATTGGCTTAGAGAAAATCAGTAGATTCTTGAGTGGAATAACTCAGTTAGTAAGAGTTTCTTTTATTTCTTTCACTTCCCTCTATTAAACCTATGTCTATTCCATTTAAGTGCTTGAATAGAAGATTTAGAGGCCCCAGATGAGAACTGAGGTCATCCCTATACCTGTACATAGAAAACTCTACATGACCTTCATCCTCAGCCCCTTTCTCCTGGGTGGGCTTTTGCCAGGAAACTATTTCCTCTTTTTCTTTTTCTTCTTGCTTTTTGAAATGCAGTTTTAAATCTCCTATTTTCTACAAACCCCTTTTCTCAGTTTCTGCTAATCCATTTTTACTCTCCCTGCTCTTTTCTGTACAACTTTTCCATTCTTCTCTCCTCTCTAAATGTTTGCCTCACCTACTTTTACTTTCTCCATTCAAATCACATCAGATTTCTCAAAGACTGAAAAACTGGAATGCAGAAATACAAAATAATATGCATTGTCATAGCCCTTCTCACTTTGTAAACCATTATACTTTTTTAATACTGGGCCTATAACACTGTTGCAGCTTCATATCTTCTAATAAATTAATGTATTTCACTCAAAACATTCTAAAGAAACAAGTACATTAATCAATCCTTTTGTTACTTATTGTTCTGCTATTAAATTTATCTCCTTCACTTGCATTTTAATCCATTTAATACTTTTACTCTTTTCAGAAATTATTCTATAAACTTTTTTCTACATATGTCAGGATAGCAACTTTAGCTGAGCTTTCAGCTTTCACAATTAAAGTATGATACATAAAATTTCCCATCAAAATTTTTTTTAAATGTTGCCCCCAGAAAACTCATGGAAGTAGGGTGTTCAATAGGCTGTTCATATGTTATATCATATCAATTATGTAAGAAGGAAGAAATTGCACTCTTTACCTGGGTGAAATCTGACTGGTTCCATGTTAATTTCATGATGGTTGATTTTTAACAGAAAAAGAAGATTTAGAGAATGATAAATTCCTTTGAGTGAAAAACCAAAACCTGGTGCTTTCTATTTCTATTTGTTTGCCTTTTAAAACTGAGATGATCCAATTTCTGCTGATCTACTATAGCTGTATTCTCTCAGTGAATGTATTTACTAGAAAGTCTCTTGTGTCTTTCAATAGTTTACCAATGTTAAAAATGCACATATTCTGTTAAACACATTCAATGCCCTAACTCTTCTATCTAGTATACCTAGTGAAACACTCTGCTGTGAGGTACACCCTCAAATACTTAGACATTAATGTTACTGACTTCAGTGAAAATTGTTTATCTTTAGGAATCCAAATATTTTGTAACAAAAAGCCCCACAAACAGAGACTACAAGTTCTGCTGAACTGTAAATTCAGTATAATGGATTTGGATATAGAATGAAGAAATACGAAACATGTAGGTTAATTTTTTTTTTTTTTAAATCTGTTTTCCACTGAATTCTCATGTTAGGAGTTCATGACAATTCTCTGCAATAAAATACATTTTCATCTTTTAATTTAGTTGGATATCAAGCAATAGTGCCCAGCAATTTCTTTCCTAAATGTCCACCAATTTTCAAATATGTATTCAGGTCTCCTTAATAGGTTTTGTTTCTTTTATTTTGGGCTATAAAGTTCCATGCCCATGGAATGCAAAATTATATTGGCATTGCTGGTGCTTTTCAATATTTGATAGATAAGTTTATGTTTAATATTTGATATAATAAACATAAATACAAACGCCAAACATCTTAAAAGAAAATTGAATAGAAAGAAATCAGAATATAAAAGTCCTATCAGTTTATTAGTTAGATACTGACTTAAGCAGTGACTGCAACTCAAATATACATTTTTAATAAAAAGGTACTTCAGCCTAGATAGCTTTGTGTGTTATTCAAATTCAATATGAAACTATAAGAAAGAAAACAGCCACCCATGATCGTTTGATCACAGACCACAAAAGAATTCATCAGTTTATTTTGACTTAAAATATTATTGGAGAGTTTTTCTCTGACAAGGATGCTTTAGATAGTAAACAATGGTCTGCATTTATTACTGCAGGAAAGATATCTATGAGATCTAGGTTAAAAACTAATAAACCACTTTTTTATTGCTTAATGCAGCAGCTGAGAATAATATGAGGTTACAGACTTGGAGTTTTACTAGTGACATGTTTCAGGTCTTTCTCAGAAACACAAACTCAAAATCCACATACTCTAAAACATATGCTGTGCAAAAGAAGAAAGATTCTAGACATACTTTGATAGTGATTCTATGGATAGTAATAAAGATATAATAAAAATAGGTGCTGAAGAAAATTATTACTTTAGAAAGATGATAAAAAGTTGTATCAAACTGAAAATTATGGTCTGAAATGTGTAAAGACTTGTTTTCCAATACAAACTGGTTTTCCGTGTGTGGTAAAACACTATATCAATTTGCATGTAAACTGACTTTCAGATGCAGGAGCTCCAGCAGTCTAATCTGCTTAATTCATAATGGACTTTCACATAATTTTCAGAAAGAGGGACATTGCTTTCTTAGTGAATTCCTCAAAAATTCTACAAAATGGACAGGACAAAATGTTACCTATGTCCTGCTCATTACTGAAGTAACACACAATCTGAAATGTAATGAGTCTTACTAAATGCAAAGTATGCCATACAGGTGAAAAAATCATACTCCAGCAAATTGGCTATATAACCTCAAGAAAAAGTCCAACTCATCAATCATTCACAAATAAATAAAAATGACCATGCTTATTAGAGAGCTGTATCTAAGCAGTAGACAAAAAGTTAGAATTTAGAAAGCATGGAATAGAAAAAAATACAGGAAAGAAATGTAATGCCTATCATCTGGAATATTTTAGGAAGTAATGATCACTTCCCTTCAAAAGAAGCTTCAGGATTAAAGAGTGTTCAGAGAGTGAAATAGTCAGACTGATTAAGGATTTAGTAAAAAATCTCAGGAAGTGAAAAACTGTGATAGATTACTTCAAAAACATGATGAATAAAAATTATTATATTAGAAGTATACGAAATAGTGAATGGTATATGTGGATATTGAGAGCTTTTGTTCTTCCTGCTGCAACGAACAGTGGGACAGTCAGTGAAATTAAGAGGTTTAAAAAATAATAATAAAAAAATAAATATTTATTCATAAGGTACATAATTAATGCATGGAACTCATCATAAAATGTTGCAAGAAACCCAAGGGAAATTTAAATGACTAATCATTGGTCTCATTGAAAAAAAAAGAATTTAATAATACAGTACAATAACACAACAAAAGACATGAGTCAATCATTTAAAAAGTATTTTGAAATTAGGAGTGTGGGATACCCTGTGCTTCAGAGTATCGGTCAATTTGAAACTATAAGAAGAAATTTTCAGATAATTCTATATTTCTATCTTTCTGCAGTGGGGCTTCGCTTGCTTTCCATTGGTTCTGGCTGAAGCAGAACCCAGAATGTAACAGGTCAGGGCTAGCCATTCTCTGATCTAGTATTACAATTCCAGTGCTTAGTAGTTGTGGTGCAGATGTTACAGTATGGATGAGGAATTTGACAAAGAAACAGTGCTTCAGGTAAGTTAACAATGAGTCTTTGTTTTTCATGTATTTATCTTCATGTATTTCAAGGTACTTAGAACAAAAAAACACTCCGACCTTCGGAAGAGTTATACGAACTGTAGATGATTGTCACCTAGATCCTTAACACTTTTCATTTTAAAATGCAATAAGATCATTGATAATATCAACAGTTACTAGCTGGGGGGGGGAAATATAGACTCAATAGGAAAAAAAAGGAAATAAAAAGCCGATCATTGTTTGGGAATGGACTTTGTTATCAATTATGAGTTATACTCCATCTGGCACTGCTAAAGACCAATATTTTTCTTTGAGTATGTGAAATTATCAATTGCAGCTTCCCAGGAAAAAAGGTTCAGGGTTTACCTACTTTACAGTACAGTCCTGAAATGTATAAAAGTGGAATGTCTCAGTCATTTGAAATATAGAGTGCCTCTTAACAGCTGAACTGAAAGGAGTGGAGGGGTTTATATATTACACAACTACTCAATATGAATGGTCCATTACTGAAAAAAAATCCACAGCTAACAAAAGAAAAACAATATTCTTAAAAGATTTGATATATAGAACTATGAAAGAACAAAGTCAATGTTAAAAAATACATTAAAGACAATGTGGCAGTAAAACAATTTAAAACTAAAAAAAATCCTAAATTTGATTTCAACTACCTGGAAGTCAGTGATAGAAAGGGTCTTGTTTTAAATTTTTTAGGTTTATTATCAAGTGTTAAACACAATTCACACAGAGATGGACTGCTACATTTTAACACTAACTAAAAGTACTAATTAGCAACAAACATTTTAGCCTGTGAACCTCATCTTTTCATTCTGTCAGTACAGTCAGAATTTTAAGTAGCTTTTAGAAAGTGTGACTTTTGCGGGATTCTCTTTACTATTATATGAAAAGAACACACCGTTAGTCTTCATGATTGCAAATAGTTTTAAAGTTAATATCTCTTTTCAATTTTCCATTTTTCTCCTCTAAATTTGGATTATCTTTTAGAATTTAGAGATTAGCATGTACAGTTTTGCCTACAATACATTTCTCCTGTACAAGCTGACAGTTTGCATTGATGGTATATTTTTTCTGACAAGATGTGCCAGTGTACTTTTAAAGAATCTGTGTGCCATCACAGATGGATCAAAAAATGTAGTAAGAACACAGCAGAATGGAAAACTGTCCTGAAGGACAAAGGGGGACAAAAAAGCTGGACGACCCCTTCAAAGCACGTCAACCTCTTCAAAGTCAAGCAAACATCACGGAAGGACAGCACAGATGAATGCAAAATTCCTGACTAAGCTCAAACATCAAAAGAAAGTATACAGTAGACAGAAGCAAAGATGGACTACCTGTGATGATTAGAGACCCATGATGACTACCCACAACGAATACACGGTGTGCAGAGTTGCAGTTAGGAAAATCCAAGCTTACATGGAGTTGAAAGGAGGGAGAAATTTGAGGGGTAACAAGAAGGGCTTGAACAAGCATGTTAGCAGCAAAAAGAAAACTCAGGAAAATGTGGGCCCAACATTCAGCAGGACAGGGAAAGATTGACAAATGAAGTATTGTAGCCATCAGGTCAAAGAAGTAATTTCTCCACTCTATTCTGTAATTCAGAGACCATGTCTAGAATACTGTGTCCATTTTAGCGATCCCTGCTAGAAGAAGACATCCAATAGAAGGCCATCCAGATGGTCAGAGGGCTGACACATGACTTAAAACAAGCTACTGAAAGAACATCTTTTCAGCCTTAGGAAGAGAAAGGGGGAATATTACTGCTGTCAGAGAGAGCCAAACTCTTCTGAAAGGTGCATTGCAGTAGGCAAGAGATAATGGGCATGACATGGGAAATCTGAACTGGATACAAGGGAAATAAATTTACTGTTATCATCGTCAAATATTGGAATAGGTTGCCTATGGAGACTGTAGAATGTCCATTCTGGGAGATGTTAAAAAGAGTTGCTCGGGCACAGCTCTGAGCAACCTGACCCAAGTTGTTTCTGCATGGGGGTTTGGACCAGATGACCTTCAGAGGCCCCTTCCATTGTGCTGCTCATGTCCCAGTGAGAAACTGATATCAACACTTTTGCAAACAAACCTTTTTTCATAATACAAGAGAAAAAAACAATCAGGGATAAATTTAAAACCCAAGGAAGCATTTTTTTTTCATACAAAATGAAATTGCAGAGTTTACTAACAAACTATATTGTGGAGATAAACTAGTAAATACATTTAAAAGGATCAGGAAAGGTCCATCCAGTCTTCCTAAATGCAAAAACTTAAATTCAGCATCTCATTTAGGACACTGCTAAGCCTCTGATAGTTGGAAACTTGAAAGATATACTGGAGAATCTAGAAAAAATATTTACCCTGCTGATATTTTCCCTAACTGTTTCATCTCAGTCACTGTTAGAAATGAGAAAAACAGACCTTTGAATGAGTACGTAGCGTCTTGCTCATATGAATAATAAGATATAAAATTTTCTTGGGCTCTGAAATGAAAAAAGAATATGATCATTTGAATTTGAAATCTACTTTGGGTAACAACAATGAATCTACAGTTTTAATATTCACTGAATTCAAGAGTAATCTTTTTCATTTCCATTCAGTGCTGGGATTGTGCTTACTAAAACGGATGGGAGGTTTCAGTAACAGGCCTGAAATTCAGTTTGAAGTGACATGTATAATTGTCAGTAAAATATATGAGCTGAACATGAAAAATTAAAATGAGGTCAATTCCTTCTCCATGTAATTTAGTAGTAGGAATAAAACAGGTGCTACTCCTGCAACTAGGCAAATGACATCTATTTACATGTCAAAGGAACTTCAAAGATATAACATACCAGAAAAGTGAATGTAGAAACAGACTACTAAGGAAACTTATTTACCCCTCTCCCTAACAGAAAACACGAGCATCTTTTCATTACCATGCAAAGAAACTAATCCCAAAATGAAGGAAAATTACTGGGGAAGAAATGATCGACAAAAATAATGGAGCAATTAATGACAATAGAATACTGAGCTGACTGCAAAATTCATTAACAATAATATCTAATACATGGGGTTTTTTTCATTTCCACAAGAAAGCTCATCAGAAACATTTCAGAGGTAGAAGTATGATGGCAACTATTGTAACCATTAAGAATACCCTTACTTTAAGATAAATAATGTCTATTTTGTAAGACTAATAAGGCTTTTTAAAAAAACAATGCGACATTGCTTAAGGGAAAAAATTAGGTATGCCACTAAAATCTCTCTCACTTGATATTGAACTATAACATGGCATTCATTAAATCTTCACTCACTGCAATATGAAATAAGTCTTGTTTTACACAGAAAGGCATTAGAGGCATCTCTACAATGCATATTCTCATGTCAAGAGATTTTTTGCATTGCTACTTTATAACTTTCTAAAGGAAGTAAATGGGTTTGTGTATTATGAATAGTAGGGAATGCTGGCTTCCTCCAACTGCTCATTTCCACAGCCCAGTACTTTTTAAAATCCTTTCTCCTGTCAGATATGTATTTCTTGACTGTTTTAAATCTCATTAAAAATATTCTGGCCTCCTGGGTTTTCATTAAACAACACATTTTAAAATAAATTACATAGATATTATTAAACAAAGTATATACATATGTTTCTAAAATGTCTCTAAGCCTTAGAATTCTCTCATTCTCTATGTTATGACAGTTGTTATTATGCATATATATCTTAATCTATTGCTTTAGTCAGAATATTAGACTTGTACTATAAACTTTCCAGGTTGCACGGAAAGTGTTTTCTATCAAAGAAACTGATAGCTACTTCTGGAAAATTACTATTGCAAAAGTGAAATGCAAAAGACTTTTCTTAGTATAGGTCTGTTTTCTTCTTCTTTCTTCCTGTTTCAGGAACAGATATTGAACAGGATGAAGGAAAAAAAAGCCTATATGAAATTAAGTGTAAAAACAGTTTTGCAATTTCAAATTAATTGATTAAAATGTTCTTAGCAAAGTGTTATATAGTTCTGGTTTTGATTGCAATTTAGCTTCTAAACTATATAATAGTAATTACTCAGATGTATTTACTGTCATATGACAGTTCTAGCTAATCACTAAAAATATTTAAAAACTATCATAAAGAGGTTAATTAAGCCACGCTTGTGTGCTTTGACGTGGCAGTATTGTTTGTGGCAACCAATTTGGCATGACTCGGTGACAGTATGTCTTACTTTAGGTCAATTAAACTGTATTAATATAAAATTAATAATAAATTCCAAGGAATCATAAATATGACCTGTGAAACTTCAGCAAAATTAAGGTAATTTTTTCATTCCTTGTGTTTAAATTGCTTTTCTTCTAATTCCAGACATGGTCCTAAATATCACTGCCCAGAGGAATGCTTGCCATAGGATATTCTTACTGGAGCTGCTGTAAGTTACCCAGCAACCAGTTCATATCAATTCCTGCTGGGTCCTCTGTCAAGAGCAAGAAATCAGTTATTTGCCTTTCTCTCTTTCTTCCCTTCTTTTAAACTTTTCCAAAGGGAATACTGTTGATCCATAGTCATAATGCAGAACGTACACATGCTATTCATGAAGTTCTAAACAGATCAGCTAGCATAACATTGTGTCTAACTACAAACAAACAAATTCTTCACTCTTTTCTGCCTGAAGAGTGAAACAGTGTTTTCTATAAAAACTCCCATACTATATGTCATTAACAACCTTCAAATATTTTCTTGCAACATTACTACATAAAGGATAAACAAAGTCCCTTTTTAGCAAAAGGATACAGATCTAGCTGTTCGATTATTTTATACACTGAATTGAATTGTTCATGGCATTCTAACATACACTTTATTACAAATTAATGGAACACATATAAACTTGTAATATTAAAAAATTATCAAATAATCACTTGTCAAAATATTTTGAGAACTTCGTTTTCCTGCTTTGTGCCTGTCATAACTCCAAATTTTGCAGAGATATATTTATAAGCGATAGGTTGCTAAATTAAAAAAATGTTCATAATCCCCAAATAAAATTAAGTATTAATAAGTGACATTCCATATTGTAGCTCTCACCTCTGCAGTAAAACATAACTTCTCCCATTTTTACTTTGGCTAGTTAAGTGATAAGTATTTTCTAAAACAAAATTGTGGGCACAATTGTTTTTTTGGTTTTTTTTTTAATTTAATTAAAAATTAAATTAAATTTAAAAATTAATGAGTCTGAGTTTGCTATCAAATGCAATACCTTTTTATATCAATAAATAGTTACAGACATACAGCAGTCCTGACATCTTCTGGAAATTGCAATTTATAATGTAGGTAACAATGGAAGTTTAGATCCAGTAAGTAAGTACTGAATAAGTCCTCTGACTGTTGTGCCATTTTGAAAAATATAAATCAACAGAATCAGAAATTGTGATACAACCTTTCTCTGCAACCACCACATCACTATTTTACTATTTCTTAAATTTGTTTCAAGAATGTTGTTCAAGAGCCTGTAAGTCTGCAAATATAGTTGGAGTAGAAAGATTTTTGCCACACCTTTGAGAACACTGGGTAAAGCTGGAAATTAATGAAGAGAGAAAATGGGTATTTCTAGTAAAAAAGTTTTTGTTTTGCACTCTCTACTGGCAACAAAAAGAAAACCTGAAGAACTGAATAAATACAGTGCAAATAAGAAAGTGTTTTCAAACTGTTTGAGATAAGCATACTTATGGAGCCATGTGCAAAAAAAATTCTTTTATTATCTACATGAATTTGTTCTAAGTGGTGCCATGCAATTTGGAAGATTATTCCAGATTTTCACCCCTGACTAAATTTCTAGTCACAATTTATAAACATGTATTTATTCTGAATAGCCTTATTTCCTTCTCAAGTTTTGTTTGGCTCGGCTAAATATGCCACTCTCCTTAAATATCTCTCAGTAAAACTGGTACTCCCACTAACATGACTGTGAAAAAAAAATCACTAAGAATCAGGTTAATATTACTATGAGTAACTTTTACTATTATTCTCTACACACATAACAATTTGGTATTAAGTTTCAACCCACTTCTAGCACTCCAGCTGACAAACTTGTCTAACTTTCCATATTTATATTTCCTCTCTGCGTTAGTAACACCTTCCAACGTTGTATCACTATTACCCTCACTAAGGTTTGCAAATACCTCCAGAAAAGGGAAACAATTACAAAGTATACTATGTCCCAGGAAAAAAAAAAAAAAAAATCATTTATATTGTGATTAACTGAAAAGAAGAGTAAAAATAATGCCACTGTAATAGTGAGAAAATAATTATGAAGGAAATGGTTGGCAGCATCAAAGATGTAATGATGGAATGATTAATTTCATTCATTACCTATAGAATATATCTTTCATATGCTGCATTACATAATATATGAACCATACACACTAACCTAGAAAGGTATGAGAGCCCCTCATTCCTCCGACCCTAAGTGACATTGAGATAGGCAGGAGTAATGTAGACAGCAAACTGAAATAGCTCCCTGATTCATACATAATTCTGCTGCTGGAGAGCATACGGTCCTATTCTAACCTCAGTATGTTTTCCAGGATACTTTGTCAATTAAGTACCTCCTGTTGCCAAAATGAAATATCCAAGCTGATGCTTGTGGGAATAAGTTGTCAGAGATACTATTAGAGCAGCAGAGTTTCCTATATCCCAAAAGTTTTTGACAAGCAGAATAAATTAACTAAGTCAGAGTGCCTAGATGAAGCATCTGTAGTGGTTTATTTCTGGGCATGGATCTAGTTTATATCTGAAGTAACTTTATACTGAAGTTTATGCTTCACTTTTGTGTTACAGTAACTCAATTAGGAATACAAAAAGTCACAGTAAAGCTATGTACACTGACAAGCTTTCTAAACTACTCTTAGATTTCATGGAGGATATATAACCGAATGCAGGGAGATAAGCTAAAATCTACAACATTCCGTAATATGCTGTTAACAGAAATAAAATCAGATTTTCTTTACACTTCAAATAACATCTTACATAACCCTTTTGCTAAATTCATTTCTTGATAAGCTAAAGACTGATTTAGGTTGCACTACTACAGCTCCATATTTTTACTATGAAAAAACATGACAATGAGAAAACAAAGGTTTTATGGCCATAAGTAGGCCACCTAAAAATGAATACCAATTAAAACTTTATATTGCATCATACCATTATGTAGCCTATAAATTTTTCATATTTAAAATAAATTCTATTTTATAGACTAGTAATGCAAACACACTAGTCTTAATTTTATTTTTTCTCCAATTATAACATTCCTTTAGGACTAAAATTACAATTAATGATATCTTCAAAAAATTCTAATGATCTTCTAAAACCTAAACAAAATACATTTAAAGGATTTTTTCATATATGTTTTTAATATATTTTTCACAATCTAGCAGGGCTAAAAGACATTTTAATCCATTGCAATCGAACAGATAGCTACGGCTATCTAACAGCAGGAAACCCCTATTCCTACCTGCCTCAATGAGTTATGCATTGTTGGACTTATTTGATGAAGGAATTATTGTTTCCTATCTTGGTTTCACAGCAGTGAAGGACAGAGACTCCCTTCTTGGAGAGAAAAAGATGAAATACTACTCTTACTCCTACTCCTGTATTGTCATCAAAATAAGAAGTAGTGATTTGAAGACGCACAGAAGCAGGAATAAATGTAACTTGTCTTACATGCAGAATTTTTCATGAGATTTCCAAGCTAAATACATAGCCATATTAAAGTACTTTTCTCATTTATATTACGTCAGACGAGAAACTGCAGCCAGGCAAAACGATTACTTCCACTTTATGTTAGATCATGTACACTGCATGTGACTGAGCAATCAATTGGATTACCTAATTAATTTTAGGATATCTAAGTGTTTGACATGTGACAAAGATGGCTTTAATTCACTGGACTAGTCGAAAATCAAAGGAAAAAATTACACAAAGGCTTGCCACACAAAAGCATAGGTAATTAAGACATATTAGATGCAATCAAAGGAGGCAAAAAGCTTAACAATTTTGTTAATGGAGGGAACTGAAGTAAAGGTGCTAAATACAATCAAGGGCTACATAGGACATAGTTTCAAGAGATAATTACAACAATCTAGCTGCCTGACATAGATGACGAAGGGAGGTCCCACTTCCTCCTCTCTCTCTCCAACTCCATATCTGGATGTGTACCACCCTTCTGTCCTTCTGCTTCCTCTGGCATTGTCCTGATCCCTTGCTGATCAATCCAGCTCATCAAACCAGCAGCATACTATATCCACTGTTGGTTAAATGAGCAACCCTGTGTCTCAGGCTTAGTTGAGCAGTAGGACTTACCCAAAGGAAGCAGCAGGAACAAGCAAGGGCAAATTATCATGTTGGGAGAAGCAAGGTATTTTGCTGGCTCAATCATTTAATGAATCACTGTAGATCATGGCTTATCCAGTCTACAGATCTGGGCCTGGTTGAAAGTAGTGGTTCCATGATCATTAATGAGAGGGTTGTGCACTACTGGATCATTCATAAATCATAATATGACAGAATCCCTATCAAATTAGTAGAGAGCCAGACAGTTCCTATTTATTGCCACCGAGGCCTCTACACAGCCAAACCATACTATGAAAATCATGTGTTTTAAGACAATGAATAATGAAAAAATTACAGCAACTTAGGCAATACATCACTGCATGGTATAAATGTGACATTTATTTCAGAAGAATCGAGGACAAAAGTTTTACTCCTTACTGGCAAAATTATTAAGAAATCTATAAGATCATGTGAAAAATAGAACCCTTAGTCTAATTTGTTAAGGTTATTTTAGCACTTCAAATCTAAGTTCATTTACCCTGACATGCCACCAAATACCAGTGATTAAAACTGTCTAGTCAAAAACTGAAATATCCAGTAAAACTCCAAACCTGTGCATCAACATCATCAACATTCTTGCCAAGGAAAAGATACTTTGTGTACTAAGAGAGATTTCTAATAAAAAAGAGCCTTGGGGCAAACTGCAGACTTGTCTAAATGACAATAAAACTATGGAAGACTTATTCACACAAACATCAATGGTCCAAAACAAATGCTACTTATATTGTGGTTTGTGGTTTTTCACATGGCAGTACAATAAAAGGAATTTATTCTATAGGTTTTCTAATAACACCTTCATACTTAAAACATGTCTATAGAGCCAGACACAAGTAACTTTCTGAGGATGAACACAAATATGCTGGAAACCTTAACATGAAGATTTATTATTATTTTACATCAAACATAAACAACTGGTGCTCTTAAAAGTTCAAAACCCAAATGGTTCCTCTCAAAGGTTATGCCGAAGCAAGGTTTCACTTAAGTCAAATATACAGGTGATCTTTCATACCAATTGAATCTATATGAGAAAAATAGTTGCTCAAATGTTCCCTAATATACTGAAGCCAGGATATGTGTTACTCACATATTATTATCTTCAGTATAGCATTTATTCATGGACAAACTAACTTAAGGATTTTTGATATGAAAATATTGACTAATGTAACAGAATGTTTAAAATAAAATTTGGAATGAGTATTCCAAATTCCAGTATTCCAAACATCAAAGAAAAACTGTCCTGCCCTCAAAGTTCATTGCCAAAAAACTAGACTTCATTTGACTTTTTATATATGGTGTAATATTTCTTTATTCAAAATTATGGTAATAAATTCTTTTAAAATTTTTTTATGAGTATTTAGTAATTTATATATATTAGCCTGAGTACAATTGTCTTTTAAGGCAGGTTTAAAATCTGCAGTCTTTGGAGGCGATGTCAAGATTCCCGATTACTTCAATAAAATAAGGTTTGGGAATGAGGTAAGTAAGTAAGTAAGTAAGTAGAAGAACTTAAAGAAACTTTATCCTTTTTTTTTCTTTCTGTTTTTTTTTTTTTTTTTTTTTTTGAATGCAGATAATGGCACTGCTAGCAAGGCAAATAACTGTGTGTTTATTTTTCTACCATTCCATCTACTTGCCTGAAAACCAGGTTGCAACACGATTGTCACAAAGGGAAAGTCAGAATATTTAGAAACAGTTGCACTTCATGCAGTGAAAGTATGAGCAAAAAGGAAGCATTCTTACTCCTTAGACTTAGTCTATTAAAAGAATGCTACAGAGAACAGAGCATGCAGATCATCTGGAGAATTCAGAACTTTAAGTGATTAATTAGACCTTATTTTGTCTCGAGCAGATTTACTAAGCTTTTTTCAACTTAGCCCCATTGTTTGTAATTACCAAAATCACACCTCCATTGGCTAGTCTTAGTTGTTTCATGCATGAACAGCAATCTGATTGAGCACTCTTGTTAGGATTTCATTCGTCATTGTAATTAGCCATAATCATAGCCTTCCTGGGTGCATGAGAATGTGCAAACGACCGATTCACAACCCCAACCTATTTGAATATGAATCTTCTCAGTAAGTAGCAATAAAATAGTGGAAACAAAGCAGTTTCTCTAGGGAATTTTGTAAAGCATCCCTGTCTCTAATTCTCCCCCCTTAAAAATGTTCCCTTTTTAGTATCTGAATTCTGTTTGCTAAAACAAGGCTTGCTTAATGAAGACAATGGCTTATTATTTCTTTAAGTGGCACAGCAGGGCCCAAGTATTACAGGCCCGGCTCTTTCAGCCTCTGCCAAGGACACAAGGAACAAAGGGGCAGGCAGTAACGCCAGGCAGAGAGACCTCTCCTTCCACCGCGGTTTGGGAGCGCTCGCCTCAGAGCAAGCCCCAGGTCTCGGCTGTTCTGGAACTCAAAGACAGGGCCTTTTTCTCCTCGTTCCTGTAAATGAGTCGCACATTGCAAAAGCCCCTCATGGCAGCAGCCCCAGCCGCGGAGAAGCAGGGGCGGCGGCGGAGGGGTGGCACAGCTGGTCCCACCACAAACGCATTCCCAGTGAGCCACCTAATGGTGACAAAACGGTTGCTCCTTTTCATCGCCGGGCAAAAGTTCCTGTGGGAGACAGCCTTGCACATGGGCACCGGCTGACAGCCAAATTCACTCCCTGCCAAAGCAGAGAATTAGGTGGGAAACCGTGACTTTTGAAGACTGCAGCTCTGGCACGACGAGCTAGTTAATTTTTTAACATGTTTAGTATTATTTCGGCAAGAAGAAGTCTCAGAGGCACATTAAATGTTAAATGTAAAGAATTATTAGTTAAGTTGCCACACACTTCTGGGCTGAAATGAAATTCTGACTTGTATGATCCTCAAACCAGCCTTTCTTGAATAATGAATATTAATTGATTTTTCGTTTATTGAGGAAATAATAATATGTAAATACAGCCTGGGATATCTTAGCATATAGGCTTACAGGTTTTTTTGACATATTTGATTCAGAAATTATACTTCCTTTATTTAACACAATATGTTAAATTAGTTTATTTTCTTGCTACCATTTATTTTTTCCAGATCCTTGAACTTATTAGCAGAGCCATGCAATGATATTTTATTCACACAAATGTTTTCTTCAACTAGCCGTATTATTAATAAATAATGTTAATTGTATTAATAAGCTATAGAAAAAGTAAAACATTAAGTAGAAAGTCCCTTCAAATGAACATGAAACTAAATTCACAGCATTAAACTTAATTTCAATGGAAGATAAAGATATAAGATTTTTTTAGGTATAAGGCTCTCTACTTATATGGTAGAAATGGAAGGTCCAAGTGTCTCCCACTTACAGTCTTGAGTCAGCAATTTTTAATTGTTGTAATTACTCTAACTTCTTTTTTCCACCTCATAAAAACAAGTCTAATGCGTTCAGGAAAAAGAAGTTAGAAAGCTGAGTATTTGTTGCAACTAATAAATGTGATAACTACTAAATTACATAGTAAATACTTTTGTAGATTGATCTTCCCTACTTTTACAAATCTTGCTAAATGTTGGGGCGGAGGGTTGACGCTTGTACTACTCCTAAGGAAACAATTAATTTCAGTGCTGAGCTATGCTTTCTGGGAAACGGGTGAAATCTGTGGTCAGACCATCCTGAAGAAATCAGTGTCTGTCATCCTGAAGAACCTGCAGTGTCAAAGAGATGCAAATTAAATCCTGCTAAATGTTGCTCTGCCGTAGTAGCTCAGAAAATAGTTCCATAGCAACAATTTCCCTGTCAACCCTTACAGTCCATGCTGAAGAATCTTTCCCAGATGCTGGGAAAAAAGTACTGTTTTAATTAGAATAGCAAATACTTTTTAAGTAGCAATGTTCAGCAAGCTGCCACATAAAGGCAGCTAGTAATATAGAGCTTTATCTCCTCTCAGTCTTCTCCATTATGTTAGAACAAGCAGAATTCAGGGAAGCAAATAGGACAGACTCAAAGTTTTGTCCTGTTTCACCCCTTTGGGTATGCCTCAATACATTTCCTGTTGCTCCAAACGTTCTATAAGGGTATTTGTATTCTGAAGTCATCATCAGAAACCTAACAAGATTGCAAGATCACCTCCTACCCTTCAGTAAACAACCATACTGAATAATACCTACCTTAATATGCAAAACATTTTACAATAGAGACAGGCCTTTTAGAGAATTGTTGTTACTTTCTTTGAGTTCTGTTCTGTTGGTCAGTTGAAGAAAACAGGTCTCTGACACTTCTACAGCACGTGCTTTCAGTAAGTTTTGGTAAAGGAAAGAGGCCAAAGATATTCTTCTCAGTTTAGTGAGATTTATGTCACTCTTTACCATTTAATTTAGACTTTAGGACTTCATCCTCCATATTTGACTGATGTTTTGGACAATCAGTAGAGAAAGAACACTTTAAATTCTTTATACCAGTACATGTATTACAATATACCATTGAACTGAAAGGTAATAAGCAGAAAAAAATCTTTTAGCTCATTAGATAAAATATAACTTGTTAAACTACAGCAATAAGGAATAAGATGCAAAAATATTAATGAATCATAATTTTATTATTACCTTTTCCATACAAATTTATCATGAAAATATTTCACCAAAATGTTAACACTTTTCTGCATTGCAAGTCATCAAAATATGAAGAATAAAGTTCACCTCACCCATGCAATCTAAATAAAAACTGTGTAGGGTGGGATTTGCATATTCCATCCAAATAAGATCACATGTAACCATGAAATGCCAAAGAAAAATCTTGGCATGTTTTTTTTGGAAAAGACTATCTTAAAGTTATTCCTCTTTCTGTGGAGAGATTAAAGTATTATTCCTATGCCCTATGCTTAACTTCATCAGAAAGATTTAATACTTGTTATGAGTGATATTTCACGTCACCTAAATATTGAGGTTCTGCTGCAATGGATGTTGGCTTGTTAAAAAACAGTTTTTTATTTTATTATTATTTATTATTATTTTATTTTTTGTTGTATACTAATATTATACTTTAACTAGCTCATTTTCCATCATAGCTCTATGAAAAGTTTAAGATATATCAATTAGCCTTGATAGAGAGATGGAAACATTCGATTTTGGGGTTTGAGTTTTTTTCTTATGTAAGAGGTAGGGTTTTTTTATTTTTTTCTTAAATAAGATAATCCTGTATTCATCTATGCATAGATATTATTTTTTTTCTTCAAAACATATCTAGCAAACTCAGTATACTAGAATTAGGTTAAATAGCTAAAATATGGCATAACAATAGCAACTTGTATAAACCTTCATTGTAGAATACTTTCAGTATGTGTCTATAATGCACAGCGTAGGATAGAAAAATATTATATATCCATCTTTAGGATAAAGATCTTAGGATAAAGATAGGATAAATACAAGTAGAATAGGCAGACAAATATTGTAGTAAAAAATTACATTACAGTTCTAAGTTGCACCACAGCACTACAATCTTGGGAAAAATAATTGTTACAGTTGCTGCACAATCTAAAATGTGATCTTTGTTTTTTACAATAATGTCATAAAGCTTTTAACTATAGAATCAACCTTCCTCCCCTCAACAGGATTGATTTACATATTTTCTAGAAAGATTCTACTCAGAGAAGAAACATGGTGAGAAACAAGTTCATTAACAGCTTGATGTCCACAAAACCTTTGATTCTCTGGCTAAAGAAGCTGAAAGGTTTGTTCTTACTAAGAAAGAAGAACTTCAGGAAAAGAAGGAACTGGGGCAATTGAAAGATGTGTTGGATGGCCCTGGATGTCCTCTTTCTGCCTCTGACAAAAAGCTAAATTTTATGACCACATTTTTTCCATGTCCACTTAAATGTTAACTCCTTGTTTTCCAGTGATCATATTTCAGAGTCCTGGATCTGATTTGCAGAAGTGCCAAGCAGAAAAAGAAAACAGGTTTGTTTTGGTTTTGAAAGAAAAAGATTGTTTCAGGTCTGGATGGAAAGTACATTTTCTAGGTTTTTAACAGGAATATTTGTTTCATTTTACTAAAATAGTATACTTTGATTCTGATCAATTTTAAAACATTTAATTTAAAAATCTGAAGAATAATTTTTAAAGTCGTTCAATTAGAGCCTTCATAAAACTGTATAAATCAGCAGGAGTTGCATTTTGAACAGAGAAAATAAATAAATAAATAAAATTATGTAATCTGAATGCTCAGGTCTTGGAATAAAATTACCAGCTTCTAATTAATCACTAAATTATTAAAATAATTATCAGGGTTAGGTTAGAGTTAGAAATCTAATACGAAGTCTCCCTCTGTGACCTTTCTCTTTACCTGCAAGACAGGTTTAACAGTGTAAACTGTGTAAAATAAACTGATGAACATTTATGAGGGTATGTGATATTACACTGAAAGCATTATAAAAAAGCCCTTCAGCTGTGATAGAGCAACCCCACACACAGTTTGGGAACTGACTGGCTGGGAGCTGTCCTGCTCCCTTGAGGATTATGGAGATTGCCATGTGGAGTAACAGACAGTGGTGTTCCTATCCAAAGAAAGCAAATCACATCCTGGGCAGTATTAAAAAGAATGTGGCCAGCAGGTAAAGGAAAGCTAATATCCTCTTTTAATAGGCAATGATGAGACTATATGTAGAACATTATGTCCTGTTTCCTCACCACACCTTAAGAAAAATGTTGAGGAACTGGAGAGGTGATTCTGTTACCAAGATGGTTACCAGATAAATTAATTATTATTTCATATGTTGCCTCTAAACTTTGGTATTCAATAGCTCTGTTGAAGATTTGTGAGGTATTTTATACTTTTTCCTCATTTTCTTTTAACTTGAAAAGAAAACTGGTAAGCCTCTCTATTTGAGTCACTTTTAGAATGTAATACTGCATGACAGATACTGTTAAAATTCTTCTACTTTCATTTATTTAAATCACATAAAATCTAGAGGCCCAAAGCACTTTGTACAATGTCAATAGACTAATCACAGTCATTTTAAACATTTCTGGATTTCCTGCATCAAGAGGGGATTTTCCTCAGTAAGCCATATCAATTTCAAAGTCTTCAAGAAGAATCGGACTGACACAAGTTTAGAGAGCTGCTACAGTGTGTTGACTGTAGAATCTAAAGCTGGAGGTATTTTTACATTAAGCATTTAGTTGTGGTAGACTGAAGATGAATACAAATCTCAGACCTCTTATGAATGGAACTGTAAATTTACCCGATAAGGCTAGGAAGTGATAACTATGTAATTTATAGATATATATCTATGTATAAATAATGAACATGAAAGAAACATGGCTTTAAGTTAAAGGAATGTTAAGAATAAAATGGAACAAACTAATTCCATTAACAGCATTTGAAGTTGTACCATTACTTCTGTTCCTCAGTTTCTTTACCTGTAAAACATCTATGTTTGAGAAGCACTGGCAAATTGTATTCATTAAGCAGTAGTATGCTTTGGCTTTTTCAAAAGAAAGGTAATGCAGAAATACAAAATATTAGGCTCATCCATTTAATTTCATAGAATCACAGAATACTTTACTTTGGAAGAGACGTCTGGAGATCATCTCACTCAACGCCCTGCCCAAAACATGAGTAACTATTTTCCCACTGTCCAACTGGAATTGTGTCTGAAAGTGTCTGAAAAAGTGTTATGTGCTCCATTAGGTATTGGAAGACTGCAATTAGATCTCCCTTAGCCTTCTGCATAAGCGCTACCAGCCAGTCAGTCATTCTTCAACGTCTCATTTCATTTAATTTAACCAAAAAGAAATCCATCAAATTTTGGACTTCAATAATCAAACTCTCTTGGAGTCAATAAGCATAAACTATAGTAAAGCACATGTAAAAAAAACACCAAAATGCCCAAAAAGCAAACTAAGAACTAATACATAAATTTATAAAGACCAACAGTGAGAAATACAATAAAATGGCAGAACAAAATACTTGCAGAAAGTCAAAATTATCTGGGATCTCAGATCATTATTTAGAAAGGCAAGAATTTTGATGAAAAATACCACTTTTATTATAGTTTTGAAAATGTAATGTAAAAGCAAGATACAAACCCAAAGACTATCCATTTTATAGCAATAAAAATTAAGTACCAACAGCAGTAAATGATGTGGCAAAAAAAGAAAAAAAAAAAAGAAAAAAAAAGAGATTCTGGAATAAACTCACAAAGTAAACCAGATGGTGGGAGTTTGAAAGGAGTACAGAGTGGTTAATGTGCTAGAAAACATTCACACTAATTAATAGCAACAACTGGGCCATAGATCTGATGAATGGGAAATTTAATAACCTTCCAGAAATTATAGAACTATAGTTAGTACACCCCTAGTTAGTAAAAATGATGGAACTTCTTAAAAAAATATAATGATACTCAGATGAACATTTTACAGGATACAGATACAACACTGTTTGCTAAGGAGGAATGAGCGTTTTGAACTTAGAATTCTTGGAAGATAAAGTTGTAGGCAAATGAGAAACATTTGATACTGTAAGCTGTAGTTTAATTAGAAGGTCTTTCTTTAAAAGGTCATTAAAATGGTTTTGTCATGGTTCTTCATAAAAGAGTAGCATTTATTAGAGAATAGGTTAAATATTTCTATAAGAACCCCCACTCCCAACAGGTTTAAAGTTAGAAATAAATAAGAGTAAAAAGCCAGTACAGTTAGTAGAAAATATTAGGCCTGCTAAACCTATGAATTAAACAGCTTGACTTACACGGGAATTTGTGATCGAAGAATCTGGCTACTTTACAACTTTACCAAAAAATTCAAAGTATTCTGCAACAAATACTAACCAAACAATAGGACATAAGCACTACATTTTGCTGAATGACTGCAAAGAATTCCTAAGATGCATGATATTTCTTGGTAGATTCTAGGTAGGTCATGGTAGCTTCTCCTGGTTTAGTGAAATTTAATCTGTATGGTAGGACATCGGACGCATGGATCAAATCTCTTTCAAATAAGGTCATATTGGATCAGACTTAACTACTTTTAAAAATCCCCCTGAAAATAAAAGGCAGTAGATTTTATCTAGATAATATTTTAGAGGCTTATTTTAGAGGCCTGTTATGCCACCATTTTCATTATCTACAAGTGAGAATGTGCATATAAATGAAGAGATTTCTTAGCTGATATGAAAATATTGTTGTTTTAAAAATAAAAAGTTAGAAAAAACAGTCTAATGTGCTCATGCACATTATCCCCTATCCTGTATAAGGACAGGGGAGTAGCTTTCTTACAGAAGTAACAGCAGTGTAAAAGGCTACCACTTCATAATGAAATACACATAGATACAGAATTAATTATTAAAGCAGAGACAACATACTTCACTCTTAGAGAGAATCCACTTTTACATTCTAAGGTTTATCAGCAAACTTCATTGATAAAATTAAAGAATATGAGGAACAGCACAATTCTAGCAGTCCCAACACGTATTTGCTACTTTTAAATATTCATCAAATAACCCAATGCTAACCAATAACTGGAATTCTGGACCACAACTTGTGCTTATCTAAAAATCAAGCCACCTTACGGAGGATTATTCTAACCTGATAGGCACCATATTAGGTGGTATCATCACACTAGGTTATAATGTTTCAAAAAACTAGATTAATGATCTAGGATCCTAAATGCATAAATAAACAATTACCTGCAGAAAAGGTATGGTATTGAAGTTCCTGCTCTCCAT
>JAHREE010000487.1:2473366-2529123 GCA_033628505.1 Tringa tobata
TTCCCTTCCCTCCTCCTCTCCCTACTCTAATCATTTGAGCATTCCAAATTGACTTCATGCTAAGACAGATAGTTTAAGTCACCTTCTAAGGTGGTAAATCCATAAAAGTGTGTCTTTCCATGCCCTGGAGAGCAAACAGATTTATTGTCCTAAATATCTACAACTTTGTAGCATAAATATTATCTTGTCTGTATTCAGAAATGTCCGTAGACAAAAGATCTCTGACAGACAGTTTACAAGTGCTATATGAACAGGAAGTTGTATTCACTTTATCTTTTCATTCTTATCTATAGCATAGGACTTCTATTGCATCTGGACAAAATTGTATCATCGCCTTTTATTATCTCACAGAAATAATATAACAAATTTATCACAGCTGATTAGAGACACATTGCATATATTTTACCATTCATTTCTGATGTAATTTGTGAATGAATGATTTGAGTAAGTTCAAGTTTAAAAATTAATAAAAATACATGCATAAATTCAATAAAGATCTAGGATTTTCCTTATCAGATAATCTTTATCTAAAAAAAAATATTATTTTCTCATTTTGGGAAGGGTTTGTATTATCATGACTGTTGCTATACACTGCTTGTAGTTTGTCAAGAAAGCATAGGGCTAATTCAGTGATGTTACTGAAGAGTTTTAGATAGCTATTTTTCCTGCCTCTTTGGAAATGCAGCAAAACATAAAAGGAATGAAAAATAGTATAGCAGAAACAAGAAATAAAATACAAGTTTAATTCTACAAGAAAAAAAATGCAGCTTTTTTTCATCTTTAGCTTAAACTAGAAATTTTGTCTTAAATCCCAAATTGCTAACTATTATTTGAGCTCAGACTGAATCAACCCCTGAGAAATGCATGATGGTGAGAACTTTAAACAGGCAAATTAACTTCAACTCTGAAAGGAATAAAATAGTCTTAATATCTGTGACACCCAAATGGCCAAACATGCATATTATGCCTTTTTGTATCAATTTAATAGCTCACATTTCCACCCAAACTGGTGCACAAGAACAGGTTACTTTGGCACAGCCATAAAAAGGACTGCAGTTTTCACTGTTTTCACCTGTGGCTTTTTTGTGGTCCTGGGTTGTTGTTTTTTTTTTTCTCAGCAAGCATATGAAATGATTGGTGAAAATATTAAGCAAAAATTCATATTAAGATCAGCTAATAATGCATACTCACATTGTGGAAGCACAAGGTCAGCGACAACTCAGAGAAAACTGAAATTCACCTGAGTTCAAGTGTGAAATTGAACCTCCAGCTAGGGCTTTGTTAAAGGGAATGTTTCTGCTTGTCAAGGGCTTTATCTGGGGGCCCCACTTTACCAACGTAGGAATGATAAAAGAAGCAAAGTTCTGTTGCTGTTATTAAATAGCAAGGCAAAGCAGGGGTCTCCCACCTGAACTGGCCCTTTTAGGGTCTGAAAGGACAAGGTAAGAAGCACAAAGCGGGAACATCACTTACTGTACAGGCTCATATAGCTATTTATGATTTCTTAAGTGTAAGACCACTAGCTTATGATGCTAGTAGAATTCCTTTGGATATGAACAGAACACTCCAACTTTAATTGTGCTACTTTTTCAGACAAGAACTCTACTTTGGTGTGCTTAGTCTTCATAAGATGAGATTCACTACACTACAATACAACTCATGCTCATAAAGACGTATATTATTAGACTGAAGTTTAGATTACACTAGAAGCTACAACCTTTTTTAGCCTCATTCTAGCCTAATGAAATGTTCATCTGAATATTCATACCTCTTTAAAAATCATTATTTGTGGTCTTTTGAGGTATTATTTGTTTATCCTTTTTGTAATAATTCTTTAAATAAAGCATGGATTTACTGACACATATGAACATAGTATTAATTAAAACATAGAAAATCAGTTCCAATGCACAAGATTTAAATTAATTATTTTTAAGTATAATGTGCCAGTTAGGTGGTTTTGGCTTTTAGCTCCGATGTTATAGACTTCCAGTAGGTCTTACAGCACTTAGGTTGTTTCATTGTAGAGAGCCTGTTTAGTTGGTATTCCTTTAAAACCAGAGTAAGATATGTTTTTTGGCATGATATTGAAGGAAATCACAGGAAAGAAAACTAGCAACCCACAGATTCTGTCACTTAGTACAAAAACTGCAGTATTTAAAATTCCTATAATTGCCTGTTGTTTCCTGAGCATTAATGTGCAAAAGCTGAAAGCCAAAGGGAACTATCTCATTTAAATATTTTAGGTAATTTATTTAAGCCCTGATAACTCGCCACACACTACTACTACTCTGAAATATCCACATTGCTATTTGAAATGTAAACATAGACTCAGTCTTCAAAGTTTTCATAAAAAAGGCACTATTCAGCCACCTCAACAGAGTTCTTTTGGACACATTTAAATGAGTTCCATTTTTAAAGGTCTTGGCCATTAATATCCTAAAGATGCAATGACATTTATTTGAAACTAGCACTTATTAAGAAAGTTACACGGTTATGATTAAAAACAAACAAATGTAAATATCTTTTTCTCATTTTAGAGGTAGGTACATCATATCACTAACACCACTGCTATAAAGTATAAGCAAAGTACGGCTTCAGTGGGTTTGATCACAAGCACTAAGTACATGCTTAAATCTCTGCAGGAACAGATCTCTTTCTTGCCAAATTTATATTTTATTGAACCAAGCTGACAATAAGTTTCAAAGGAAGAGGGAATTGGGGTGGGTGTGTGAAAAAGTTAAAATTTAGGTCTTATTGTTTTAGGAAGTTTTCATGAATCTTAATCCAAACGATTTCTGTTCAGGGATACATTTAGACAAAATAAAACACGTAAAAAGCATTCCTCATTTGAGTATAAAGCTTAAACCAGTTCCTTCTGAGCTGTCTTCATGGATAAGTTCCTATGAAGAAAACTCTTCACAGATAAGCAAGAGGAGATACATATGAAAGAACCAACGGGGAAGAAAGGAAAAGGACAATAAAACTAGGTATTAAGCAAACAGAGCTTTAATTAGCAGAGTAACAATATAAGGAATGAGAGTAGTGCTGAGCCCAGAGCAGAACTCTGCAGCACAGTAGATGTGAACATGAATTTGATGTCAAAGGTTCCTAGAGGCTAGTGATAACAAAATGACACTGAGATGATGATGAACTAATTTATATTTGGGAAACAGTATAGGAAATGAAATGGAACTGAGGGACATAAATTTATCCCATGCACATACCTAAAATATAGTGGGCAACAAAACTGAAAGTGTAACAACATGTATAGCGATTCACAAACCTGATGAGAACAGATGCCCATTATAATATATTTCTAAAGTAGAGGCATTTGTTGAATATGTGTTTTGAATATACATTTTTGGAATATATGTTTTCAACGATAGTGAACTTTTCTCTATTAATTTTTACTAGAGATACAGTGTGAAATTTTCTTAAACACCTCATATTCTCCTTTATCCAATTTACAATTTTATAAAATCTTGTTATAACTGTTTAACACATCTCCTCAACACAGCAAACTAAGATGTTTACAATTTGTATTTAATTGTCACAGTTTACTAGCTCTACATTTTCATCATCTTTAGTCAGTTAATAGCATGTACAACATATGAATACCCAGTACATACCCTGGGTACTGACTTAAGTGTTTGAGATTCCATTTATACAACAGAAATAATTCATAATAGCGATCTAGTTAGTCTGCACTGCTCTGCCTTTCTTTATCAAGTTATATAATGTTCAGAAAGTATACTTGTCAGGAGAGGTCAGGATACCCATGGCTACATAACATCAGGCAATTGTGGAAAGCTAAGAAGCATTTTTTTTTTTTTAACAGATGCTACAGATACTTAACAAGAACTAAGAGGATTGTAGAGGATCCTGTTAGTCACATGTACTTTTTATACTATAGCTCTGTGTTTTTCAAGCAAAATCTGCCCCCCAATTTTCATATTAAAAGACTCTATTTGCATCATTTTTACATTACCTTTCTTAAGTTAAAAATGCACTTAACTATATGCGATTTTTCCCTGAAATTATTAAAAAAAAATAATTAGACTTGATAAAACAAGTAGTTGAAGAAATTATTCAGCCTCTGAGCCTCAAAGTAGAATGGTCAGAGTATATGACTACCAGGAATGAAAACATCAAACACACATTGATTTTTATGTTGTCAATTCCATTTGTTTTGTCACTTGCCAGAGAACTCTGCAATATTTGGGCAAAAGGAGGAAGGCTGACAGAGAACAAGCCATCCATTAATTGGAATAGGGCTCAGAAATCAGAGTAGATACAGAAAATCTGTCAAAACTCTGTGGCACTGAACAAAAGTTGAAGCACTTTTAAAGGCAGATGTTTCTGCTTGCAGCTTACAGATTAAGCTTCTAGACGACAACCTTTGTAGCTAGGAAAAGCTTATTCTGCCTGAAACACAGTATAACAAGATGACTTGGCTATATTTACCAACTTACCTCTTAAAAAGTTTCCACCTTTAAGAACAGAGGTAGCTGTTTAACTGAAGGAGGAGGAGTAATTTGTTTTTGTTGTATATGTCAATCTACCAACTTCTGAAGCTTACAACATCACTTGTGTCCTCTAGGGTCCATAGTAATGTGAATTGTCTTTATCCAAGTGCCTAGCAAATCATTGTCACATAGCAGCAGTCGACCTTTCTTTTCAATCTATGCTCTTTTCAGGAGTTATAAATCAGTTGACTTTCAAGCTCGATGAGATGGCATATGCCCTGGTTTGAAGAACAGATGGAGGCTTGGGGGAAAATTGTTTCTGCAGGCTTGCTACAAGCAGCCCTGCTCCATAAAAGTGAACCATTCGCACTAATTTCTCACATAAATTATACAGGCAGGGAGCACCAGCCCATTCAGCAGAAAATCTTTCATCTAGCTTTCAGAGGTCATTTAGCAAATTTAAATTAAAGTTATTTCTGATACATGGCTGGGTTTTCATTCCATACGCTTTCAAGAGATGGCAATTTACATCAAATAAAGGAATGGCTTTAATTGTGTATGCAGGGAGAAAGGAACAGTAAATTAACTGCCACAATATTACTGTTTTCTAGAATCCTGGGATAAGTTGTGACTATTAATTAGCCACAGAGGAATTAATAATTGAAATATGGCAGCTCTGTACTATAGGAATCAGGTAAACTGTCACTACTCTTTGCAAGGCCTGTTTTAGACTCCAGCTGAACACTAGTCCCCAGATTCAGCATCGATGCGCTTAAAATAAAGAAGATCTCAGTCATTTCCAGGAAAGCATCCTTTCCTTTTTAACGGAAACATATTATTCAGCTGTTAAGCAAATGTACGTGTCATATTTTTAATAAATATGGTATTTTATCTGAGCATGGAGAAAAGAGACATTTCATTAGATTCTTAAATTATAAATATGAAAGAAATGGAAAAGATCAGAGGACTGTAAAAATAACTCTAGGAAGAATTAGACTTTTGTGAGCCACCAGTGGTAAGAAAGAAGAGATTGCATTGAGTAACCTCTAATACATAATGTGACATAATTCACTGTTCACCATAAATATTAGTTTAAGTGTATAAACTAGAAACAACTGATAAGAATGTCTATAAGTATTGAAATAGTTACTTTGAATTTTATGGGATTTTGTAAAAAGTGTTTTGCAACAGTGTTTTGAAATAGCATTTTGATAAGATTCTTTTTAAATCCCTAACGTCACAAATTTCTTCTGAGACCTGCAAAGACATCTCCTTTTCTGATGTGAAAAAGAATTTAACAGAAAAGAGTAGAGTCATGAGTAATTTGCAGATTAGTATTAGGAAGTAGTGAGGCAACAGAAAAATGCATATTGCAGAGCCATCAACTACCTAAATTTTTAATGACTGTTTTAAGCATGCAGTTAATAGATGTATTATTATTAAGAAGTCTTTTTCAATTGAAAAATAATTCTGGTGTAGTGCTTTTGAAAAGTAAGATTTGAGCAGACTAAATTTATTTGGAATTAATGTTAGTTAGTGATAGGATCAAATCAATGTAGAAATTTCAAATGAGAAAACTATTGTTCTAACACTTCCTGTGAATACATGTATCATGAATAGAAACCGAAAGCACCCAGTTATTCAAGAACTTTTAAACTGTTGTTGGAAGGACATCAGCTTGATACCCTGTTTTAGTCTGTAAATAAAAGATAGATAACCTTAGCTAACTCACATAAATTGATAGAGTCTGTATAAACAGTGACTTTTGAAGAAAAAACCAACCATGTATCTATTGAATATAAATATAAAATTAATACATTACTAATTACGAATGTAATTAGATACAAACTAACACTTCTTAGATGTAAGGGAGAGATTTAAGTCTGCTATTATCAAAAGGATGATCATAACTTTTATAATTTTGATAACTCAGGACATTATAATTTATAATTGATCAGAAATGGATTCCTGTGAGCATTATCAAGGACTAAAAACCTAGTAGATTAGTAGGAAAATTTATTATGTCACATAGAAAAAAAAGGGAGAAGATAATGGATAATATTTTTCTATGGCAATAAGGATCCAATTCTAATGCAGTCAATGGGAATTCTGTTGTTTTATTTGCTAGAAAAGTTATTGCATTTATTCTGTAGCTCTTTTGTATGATTTCGGGTCTTAGGGTGGGTTATATGTACCCAATATTGTTTAAGAGATTTAAAGGAGTTTTCATTTAAATGAAAAATCAGGTCATAGTCATTAAGATGTTGCTATTTTTTAGCATTATGCATTTAGAAAGAAAATGAGAACAGAATAATAATTACAACTCTTAACAATCTAAGAAAAAGTCACACACACATCAGCAAACACAGAGCCTTTGATAGTCATTAGTTGGGCACTAATATCCCAGTCACAACGAATAATGAATGAATGAATAACGAATTTGTCTGTTTAAGAACAGTATTTGTTAGTGCTTGCTTCAGTAAGCCATTGTATACAGATTACTATAATTTCTGATTTAAGATAATGCAACAGAACTATTGCAACATTTTTAGTTTAAAACTGAATAACTCTTTCTTGCTACCATGCCATATCTCAAATTTGCTGTATTACTGTCTGGACAGGAAACTGAGTTTTTTACTGCCCTTTAGAAAATAAATTTATTATTTTCCAAACTATTCCTTTACACTAAGTCTGTTAATATAATTGGGTTTGGGGTAGCATTTAAAATTTGTTTCTTCAAGACTTTCTTTCTTTACCTCCACCCGTATTTCTAGTCTCTCTAAATTATTATTTATTCTGGCTTAAGCAATTTTTGCTTTCAGCTGCCTTCTTTGAATCCAAACTGCAATTTTCTCTTATACCAATACAACTGTACTTGAGACAGGCTTAAAAAGCATCACTGAAATGATTGAAAACAGGAGCCCTCTGGGGAAGATAAACGGAAGTCCGTTGCAGAAGAAAACTCTGAACTATTTCTTAAAACATTAATGAAGACATTAAATAAAATGGAAACTAACACCACTCTGTGCTGTACCCACTGTGCCTAAGCACAATACACAGCCACTCCTCTTTGTCTGTAATCTTGCAAAACCCTTTCATTTTGCATGACAACACTTGTGGGGGATTTACAAGCTTTAAGATGAGAGCATCCTCTCAGTATCTTTTACTAAGAAGATATTAAACATAGTTTAACAAAAAACGGAAGCAGAAAAAAAAAATCTCTATATAGGAAAATAAATCCAAAAGAAAAGTAATATTTTTCATAGGCAGTTTGTTCTCTATGCTTTCAGGTATCTGAGGCTGCAATTCCATGAGCAAATAAACTAATCTAACAGTTTATTGCTGTTGAAATGAAAAAAAGTTTTGAAATCCTTCAACTCACTCCCATTCTTCACTGTACTTCACTACTGTTTCTCTCTCCTTCGCCATGCTTTACCACTCAGGGACCATTTTGTAATCAAAGCTCACAAGACTGTGAGCATGTTGTTAATCAAGAAAAAACACATCTACGTTTTTTCCCTGAGTTAGTGAGATAAATTTACTTACAGAGAGCCGAATAGCAGAAGAGGCGAAGGAAAGTTGAACCTTCCCCTTCTGATGGTAATAAGCTATTAAAACCCCTCAACTTCTACCATTACTACAATCTCACCTCTATAAATTACAAAATACTGGTATAATAATGGGGTCATTCTGTAGCTCAAATGAGTTCCTTCCAACCATTTAAAAATTGGGGATTTGAAGTCTGGGAACTGTTACCTAAGTTTACTTAACACTATATAGGGATTAACATACTGTGTTTATTCGTGTGGTTTAATGGCAAGACAATGCTACAAAAATGAAAAATACTGAGAGACATTACTTGGGAGCTCTGAAACTGAAACTCCTCTTCCAACTATATTGCTTGATATAAAGAAATATATTTTCTCTCACTCAAAACTTATCCTTGAAACAAGCAAAAAAGGTTGCACTTCCATGAAAATAAAACAAAATTTAAAACTCAGCAATCCTGCTTTAGCAGGGGAGTTGGACTATATGATCTCTACAGATCCCTTCCAACTCTGACAATTCCATGATTCTGTAATTTTATGGAGAAAAACCCCAAAACAAAGCTCAATGCAAAAACCAAAGAAACTAAACAAAACCAAAAAAACAAAAAGATTTTTCTTGATGCTGGTTATAGGTACCAGCTTAATCATGGCACCTCAGAATTTTATATAAACTAATAAACAAGATGATGATAAAAGCAAATAAAGAATGAGAGACGATAATAAAAATTGCAGTTCTGTGTCATGTTTAAATTATTTGTAATCTCTCTTGCCAAAAGCAACCTTCAACAGCCTGCACAAGGAAAAAGTGTATGTACAATTCCAATTCACGATGTTAAGGGCGCAACACTTTCTTTTACCACTGCATCTAGTTTCTATCACCAAGAAGTAATTTTGCTACCGTAGCTTATACTGATCCCTGAAAAAAACAACCTTTGTAGGAAAGAGAGGATGAAGAGAAATTAAAATGGTAAAAGTCACATCCTTAGTGAACATAGCTATTCTAGAAAAAAAGCATGAACCCCAAAAGATGGTAATCATGTTCATTTTGACATTTTGCTTGAGAAGTTTGTGGTTCTGAATTCGGTTTTCAGTTCTTTGAAATTGCCAAATTTCTTTTGAAGACCAGAAGCTTTCTTTTTTTCCCTGCATAATGACTTTTATAATTAACCTCAATTCCTAAAAAAACTAATTTCAAACATTCTGATGACTTTCTGTATAATACAGAAAGACTGCATTTCAAACACATTCTTAATACTTCAGAAATATTTTCTGTTTTATCAACTTTCTTAGTCAAAGGTTTAATTGCATTCTGACCTTTTTTAATTCAGTAATGTATATTTAAAAATGGAAGTCCTTTTCAGACCTAGACTATGAGCTTTTATTATTCGTAACTGGGTATGAGATTGTGCAAAAGAATATATTATTACATTTTGAAATAAATTTCTGATATACATAGGCTAAAAGAGAACTGCAGGATCCCACATAAGTAGTCAAAGGGCTTATAAATATTTTAACACATTCTTTTTCTAAAAAGGCAACTTTCTGCTATTATCTAACTCTAAATAAGGAACAATTTATGTTCCAAACTGTAATGTTTGATACATGTCAGAAACACATTTTCAAACCACACTATTATTATTCATTCTCTGTTAGTGGAAAAAAAACAAATGTGTCAAATTTGGAAAGACCCTTGAACATTTTCTGAATAATTTAACCAAAGAATTTGTTCATTTCTAGATCTCAAAAGTTATTTTTTTATAAAAAAATACAAGCATTATAAATTTTCAGCAATTTTAAGGCACTAATATCTATACAGTTCGATTTAATGAAAACTGAATATTACATTGAGTGTATGCCATTTAGCAAAGAATTCACTGGCTGCTAGTAGATTCCTTGAATGGGGATTAAAAGTCTTGAATTCCTTTTGTATGGATTCTTTCACTTTAAAGGTAATCAAACCAGAAATAAATGTTATTACAGCCTCTAACACCAGATAATTTTAGTTTGGTATTTTCAGAGCTTTTTTAATTTTCTGGGGTTTTTTTTCTTCTTTTTCCTCTGGATGTTATTCTTTTAAACCAGGTTCAATTTCCTGATCTTATATATAATGATTTATATGTTGGAATTATATTTTATATGTTCAGCTGTTTTCTTCCATTAAGTTAAAAGAGGTTTATTTGAACTTGCAATAATAGTAAAACTTACCAACCAGAATGCCAATATTACAGGAGTATTCAAAGAAGAGATGCCTTTCATAAGTTAAAGACTTATTCCGAGAATTCACATAGAAGACACATCTTGTTATAATGACTTTGCAGTGGATCAAATTTGCTTTGGTCCCTCTTTTAAGAAAAGGCACCAAGGTAAACACCATGGTATATCTGCACAGATTAATCTTTAATCTGTGACTTGTTTAGGACTAATGTGGAGGAAAAATGCCTCTAACTTAATTTAAATTAAGCTAATTGTTAACAACAAAAAAAGCTCCGCTATTTCGGAATTAAAGATTCAACACATGCAGTTATTCAGCAATAGTTCTGAATAGTACCTGAACTTTAAATTTATATCTTATCTAGCTGTACAATCATAGTCATATGTAGTCAGCCCTTACAGGAAATTAACCATGGGCTTAAAATTAGGGATATGCAGAACTGTTAAAAAATCAAGGGTCATTTCTGCAGATTTTTTTGGTACAAAATTATCTCAATTCATGGATATTAAAACATTTCAGATTCTCCTGTTCTAGCTGAAAATGACTGTATTCTGTCCACAGAATTACCATATATTGAACAAGAGTTCAAAGTGTTTCACCAAAATAATCAGTGTCTGACAATTATGGTTATTCTGTTTTGTTTCAGTAACTATAAAAAGACTAACATCAGGATTAAAATATCACTTTTACCATTTATTCTTTTTATCCTTCCACTAGTTATGATTCATGCAAAAAATATAGTTCACCAAGATTTCACCATTTTTATGAATTTAAGCAGTATTGAGTAAAATATATTTCTAAAAAAATTACGTATTTAATCAGATTTACAAATAAATGTGATGGATTCATGAAAATTAGCCATTAGATATATGTTGGATATTTTGACTATTAGTGTGTCCTTAAAACAAGAGATAGATACAGACCTTACTTTATCCGCACCTTTAAATATTAGCTAATAATGAACAACATTCTCACGCTTTTGCAGTGGTGGGCAGCCTCTAAGACTTTAGAAGCTATCTAATGTAATGTTTGAACTAGAAAACTCCTCTTTGCCTGCTTCATCTACTTAAGCTGCACAATAATCAATGATGGTTGTATGCCAAATTAAACAACAGCTTCAAGTAATTCTACTACCTCAGTACTGTCTTCTTGAGTGCCTGCCACAGAACCCAGTCTGGATTGATTTGTGACTAAATCAAGTAGCATGGAATAAGGGAAATGAGGTTGAACCCTGTCACATGCTAATGTAAGAATGGAATAGTCTGTGACTATGCTTGCCCTAGCTACATGCCAGTGTTTTACTGTGGTAGGTGGACACTAGAGAGACATTAGGTCTGTAAGATTGCAAATTGTGTTAAGAAAAAATACATGCTGGATCTTTGACTAGAGACTTTGCTATTGTGACTGCCTTAAGGTAGTATGTTTTCAACAATTCAAACTGCCAGCTACAAGGAACAAACATTTTAGACTTTCAGCTGTGGCTGGAAGATTTGTAGATAGCAAGTTTGTAAGGTGTCATAGAATCATAGAACCATAAAATATCTCAAGTTGGAAGGGACCCAGAAGGATTGAGTCCAACTCCTCACAGGACTATCTAAAACTAAATCATATGACTAAGAATGTCATCCAGAAACTCCTTGAACACTGACAAGCTTGGTGCTTCCCTGTGGAGTCTGTTCCAGTGACGACCACACCTCTCAGTGAAGAACCTTTTCCTTATGTCCCTTCTGAACTTTCCTTGACACAGCTCCATTCCATTTCCTTAAGTCATAAGTCACCTAAGCAGTCACTAGTATCATCTGGTCCAATGCTAGTCCTTATGATACAGGTATACGAGTCAAATAGTAATTAAAATAAGGTCATTTTTTTGTATGTCTCAGTCTGATTTTGAGAAATTGGGAGTGATAGTGCCTCAAGATAAAATGTCAAGATAAAAATTCTGAAGATTTTTGCAGTTGCTTGGAAATCATCTTTGAGTCTTAGCTGGTGATGAAAGATTAGAGTGCAGACTTATAGTGTAAGCCTGTGAGTTTTAGTCCAAAAAGGGCACTTCTAGGGTCAACTATAACTCATTCTGATCATGGGTAACGTCTCATTGGATAGTGATTTCCTTTGCTGCAAGAACTATTAATTGTTCTTTGTGCTGATCCAGCCCTGCTGTGGGCAACAAAATAGTACCACAAATCTTTTTTTTTAGACCTCAATAAGCAAAAAAACCTACTTTAAAATCTAGTTACTAACAAATTACATAGTACCACTTACCACACTATAGGTCTAGTCTTATTGGCTTTATTAGGAGTATCAGCTATAAGATTGCAAAATCCCTCCATTTTATGTTGAATTAACACAGCCATACATTTAAAACTGGTACCATATTCTTGACATGAACAATTTAAAACATTCTATGAATCTGACATATTTTGCTCATGCATATCATGTCCATTTTCTGTAACTATCACTGCTTCCAGCAAAATCTTATTCTAGCCCAATAAATAACACAAAACAATGAAGTAATTCATGATAACCAAAATAATTAAATAGTAGGAGCAGGTTGAAGATCAGCATTCATTTTTCAAATTAAATTTAAAAGTCTGCGGTAGTTACTTAGAAGATTGGCAAGTTTTACAAATAACATCACCGAGCCTTTTAGAGAGAAACACAGCCGCATTAGAATGGAGTCATTAGGCAATACATTTATTTTGAAGCCAATTAACCTTTTGTCAGAGAAATGTCGGAGCTATAATGGTTTCAGCAGTGGAGGTCAGCCTCTAACAGGAGCACGTCTGACAGCGATTATGCTGTCTGACATATGCTGTAGACTGAGAGTACAGCTGTGGAATGAAAATCTGCCTTCGTTTGTATTCTGCTCTGCATTTTCAGGGAGCAGGCAATCTTGACCTATCCATTTAGGTAATTAAAGCTTCTATTTGGAAGTGTCCTGCAGGAAGGTGAAATTTGGGGGAGATAAATGGCTGCTGCTCACTGTATCCAGCCACTTCCATCATTTGATGGACTGCCTGAAACAGGCTGCATTGCCAGGTCCTCATAAAAATAGAGATGAATCGGGCAGGAAACAATTCTCTAAGGCAAAGCAACTCTGTCATCTTCCTTTTTGCAGCATATAATTTAATTGTTAGCCAAGGTAGACAGCTGACTCAGGGGCCTTTCTCTAACGGCTTCCCCCACCATCTTCCATTTGCTAAGAAACTATTTCAGTTTCTTTACTTATAAGCCAACTTTATTTGACAATGAGAGATGTCGCTTCAATAAGCTCAGCGGGCTGTCACAGCTGTGCCATAACTTACCTTCCAGTTGATTTTGTTTCCTTTGGTATCATGGTCAAGGGCAATTGGGAAGTCTCCTCGCTCATAAAACTTGCGAAATGCTGTGGGCTTTGTTGGTCTTTCTTTAAATGCTCCTGCAAGTGGAGGCCCTCTTACCTTAAAAAAAAACCAAAAAACAAAACTAAACCAAAACCCAAAGAAAACAGAAAAACCCCACAGGTCAGCACTAATGCACTTTTAGAAAAAGCCTAATTTATATTGCTCAAAAATTGAAGCAGATAAGAAAGAAGAACAGCATTTATCTGCCCAATTGTAGTTTGCTTTCCTCTTTACATGCTAGACCTCAGTAACAGGTTTTGTTAACTGGTGGTTTTTTTGTTGCTACTTTCAGATTGTCGCATAAAAACTGTAGCTATCTCCATTACTGTTTTAAGAATAAAACACCAAGAATATATTCACATTATGAAGCAGAAGTTCTTGGGAAAAAAAGCATTTCTCCTTAAGAAATATTTTTCTATTTGCTTCTGTATAGAAGTCGTTTGACTTGGTTTCCATCGAATATAATTGTCCTCACTTTCCATTGTCTTTCTCTGGCCACTTCCTAATCTTCTTCACCATATCCCTTCAAATGCTATGGATCTGGCTTTCACGTGACTTCCAGCCCTTCAGAATTGATGGCTGAAGCACTGGAAGAAATGAAGGAAAGTCTTCTCTCAGACCTCTTCCCTCTGCCCGTATTGCCTTGGAGGAAGAATTTTCATTCAGCTACATGTAGTTCCTTATCTGAGTTATTGCTGGTCAGCATATTGTGTAGCCTGAGTGCCTGAATGACAGTCCAATTCCAAAAAAGCTCATTCTGGAACTTTTTTCATAGTCAAACACAGTAGTAACAGCAACTAACAATTGGCACTAAGATAATAGAATTTCAAATACTTATAAGAAATTTATTGTTTAAGCTAATTAACAAAGCTAATCTCAAATGCTAGAAGAGACTAAGAGAGCTAAACTAATTTCAAGTGTCCTTGACAACTGATTCTTCCCTGAGAAACTCTTGCCTTTGTTTTTTGGTTTTATAGCCATACATCTGGGATAAGAACTTCCTACAATTCTCTGTGTATCTCTTTTTTCAAAAGTGCCTTGATGACTTGCTACCTTTTATAACATGGAAAGTGTCATAGTGAGAGCTTCAACAATCATAAATCATACCCAGTACTTTGTATTGTTCTATTTGTCTCTATGTCTTCAGTGACCCTTACATTAGTTCCTAGCAGTACAGACACTCAGCTTTCCAGTGAGCAGAATGCAAACCTGTAACATCCTTCATTAGTGCTATTCTGTAATTTAACTGTGCTAACTACAGATCTACATCTGACCCGGCACTTTTTCCTCCGAAGCATTTTGATATCTTTTTCCACTGACTGAGTTAGAGGGGTGCACTAGTCATATGCCTACTCTGTACTTTACTACAAATTGCTTAAACTAGGACTACTAAACTGCGACCTATTGTTGCATATTGCTGTCACAGATAGACCATGTCTAGTGAAAACAGATTTGATATGCATAGCTGTAACTTTGCTAAGTAAACACATTTGCAACAGTTGAGAGTAATACTCCAAGGACAGCATTTCTAACCAATGGAAATAAATCTACACTTATTGTTCTGCAGAGGAACAATTTGTTCTGTGCCACTAGTATAAGTACTTTCACTTGTTTGATTTTTTTCGCATTTCAGGCACGACTATGAGTCACTGCTCATTTGAGGCCACTAGAAAAACATCTATGTTCTTTTTGTATATTTTTCAAACACAAAACCTTCACATATCCTTTAAAACATTATTTTCTGTAAAATATTAAAGTCACTATTCTATTAAATTTTAACTTATTGATAAATAATATGTTGTCTTGATTACATGAGATACAATCATAAATATTTCTTGCAGACTATCATCATCCCAAACTGCATTTTACATGAAACAAAACATTTTCTTCTTCCCAAATCATGTTAGTAAATTTCCTATGAATCTTTTTCTACTGCACTTTTGCAAATTTTCTAGAAAATACATTTGTGTTAATTTGACTTCTTCCTACTCTTTATTCAGGATCAAAGAAACTAGAAGGACTAAAAGAATCTTGGTTATCAAATCCATTCCTCTATTATTTCTCTAATATTCCTCTACTATATATACAAGGTCTTTCAAAAATTGATTACAAATCTGTTTATTTGTGTCTTGCCTGTTGAAAGGCTTTTGCAATTATCCTTACTTAAGTGGTTAGAAACCACCTCTTAGATAGTTTGCCTACTCTGACTTACCACCTAATAAAAAGCCATGGTAGTATAAGAAAAGGTTCAGAGGAAGATAATCACTGAGGTTATGGAATGGCTTTCAGAAGAAAAGAATAAAACAGGAAAATGATGACTAAGGAGGAATGAAATAAAGATGTGTAAAATCATGACTTCATGAAGAGGATGAATATGGATAGATTTTCCACTCCTCATTCAGTAAAAGTACAGGGCATCAAAAAATCTAGTAAGTGACGAGTTTGGAACAAAAAAAAAGTAGTTATGCATCTATGCAGCTAGTAGCAGACATACAGAACTACTTGCCAAAAGTTTTGGGCATCCTGAAAGTTTCTGTACATTTAAGCTATGACTGGAAAAGTTGCTGAAACAGAAATCCATTCCGGTTTACTAAATCCACATAATCAGTCATCAGAAATACAATGAGTATTATACTTTTTCACACAATACTCTCTGGTAGATCTCCTCGCATTCCATTTAGTCTCTCATGGCCACAGCTTGATGGCATCTCACAGTTATCCTTTGATTAACTGCCACAGCAACTACCTTTTCCAATTGATGAGCTCTATGTTAATAACAGACTTTCTTGTCATTAGTTTTAAGTGCATTATCTTGTACTTCGTACTATTATATTTAATTCCATTTCTATTACACCAGTTCTTAAGGGCTTCCACTTCCATCTGCGTGACACCAGGATCTTCATCAGTTTTAATAACAACTCCAAACATTATGTCAACTATAAATTTCATTATACAATCCTAATTTTTTTTTTCAAGGTCACTAATGAAAATATTAAATAAGGTTAGCCCTAAAGCTACTTCTTGAGAAGTTCCATTAATAATCTTCCAATATTACTATATCTCTCATTTCAACATTACATGTCATTATTGTCTCCATTTCAATATGGAGTGTCTTACCCATCTTATGCATCTCATAATTCTAATACTGTATAACTAACAAAGTAGTTATAGTGTATAATTCTCTAGCTAGTGTATAGCTAGAGAATTAGCTTGAGAATTAGCTAGAGAATAGTCTAGAGAGAGAATTGTTGTTTTTCTTTTTGTCTTAAAGATGTTTTTCTTGTCAGTTTGGTATGTAATAAGCAGAGAGACCTTTTAAATTCAAGGAAGAGCAACTGGCTTAAAAGCAATGAAATGATCTAGAAGGGAATGAGCCTAAGATCTGCCAAGAGTGAAAGAATAGTGCCAATCAGGAAGAGAATGGAACTGTCCCTACACTGAAGAAATGGTACCATGAATGATTGAAGAGTACTGTTGCTCTGCTTTAAGTCTATTACATGGAGGCAACTTGTTCCTTTTGTTTGCATTTGATAAAGGTAGATTACAAGCCATTAGCTAGAGTGGCTGCATTGAGCTAATACTGTTTACTTTTTGCAAATACTTTCCTTTTCTTCCTATCTTTGTTAGTACGGAGACCACCACTATTATATTTGGTATTCTGAACACCGTTCTCTTATACAGACTTCTCTTTGCATCATTCTAGCCATCATTCAATAGTCTGCCTGAGGAAAAGTATATACATATAATTTATTTTTTTCCATTTTTGCGATTCCTGATCTATTTTGTTCTATATATTTATTTTCTTATACTTAGGTTTGAAGTAGCACTTCTTGAGACCAGAATTCTTTTTGTTTTCTATTTGCAGACTATAACAATGCAGGAATGCCAGTCAAAGATTCAGATTAACATTAAATCATGGAACAGAGTATCCACAGTGAGAAGCTGTCTCAAAATCTTTAGGCCAGTTACGTTCTCCAGGAAACAAAGTCAACTTTACCTCTTTTTCGCTTTTCATACAGAAGATGTTTCTCACAATAGAAAACTGCTGAACGACCTTTCCTAACGGCTGAATAACCATTCTTAATAGCTCTTTTGCTCATGCAGATGTAGCATTTCTCTATGTACAACTCATTAGGACCTTGCTAGCTGCAATGTGACAGTTTCTGAAGATACATTCAGACCATAGTTTCTGGGAAAAATGTTGAAATCAGAGGGATAATACTTACTAATCCTGGTGACAGCTGAAATAATGTGCTTACATAAACTATACTTTTCAAAATCTTACAGAAATGTTATGGCTTGAACTTTTAGGGTAAGACTAAGATGCTTTTACTGGCTCATGGCTGGCTGGTCACAAAGGGAGTTCCTAGAGGTTGGTATTCAGTTTTATACAGTTCAACATCTTTATAAAGGATGTGGATGACAGAACTGAATGCTTGCTTACCAAGTTTGTGGACCATACCAAACTGGGAGGAGAGGTACTACACACCAGAAGGAATGGCCACCATGGAGAGAGGCCTTCACAAATGAGAAGACAAGGCCAACAAGAACTGCATAAATGTAATGTCTTGCACATGAAGTACAATAAACCCAAGCAGCAGTACAAGCTGGGTGGGATCTGACTAGTTGGGGTGTAGCTTTGCTGAAAAGGACCTGAGGATTCTCGTTGACAGACTAAAATTGAGCAAGCAGTGCCTTTGTAGCACTGAGGGCAGAATGAGCCCTGGGTTGTTGCATCAGTACTGGTATAGTCAGCAGATCAAGGAGTTCCACTCTACTTGATATTTGTTAGGACACACCTGGAATATTGTGTCCAGTTCTGGTCCTCCCAGTTCATGACAAAAACTGCAAAAATTTGGCAGGTTCTATCAGAGGACCATGAAGATCATTAGAGTTCTGAAGATCTTGATGGAAAGTTCAATAAACTGGATGTGTTCAGCCCAGAGAAGAGAAGGCTCAGGGGAAGATGTAATCACAGTTTTCCAATCCCTAACAGATAGAGCAGATGGAGATATTCTCTTCAACAGGATGCACAGGACGAGAGGCAACAGGTGCAAACCACCATTGTGGCTGGGTACAAGAAAAGAGTGCTTCACCATCAGACACATTAAACAATGGAACAGATTGTCCAGAGAAGTGGTAGAATCTCCCTGAAAAAATTCAAGATCTGGCTTGTCAAGGACCTGAAAAAACAAATCTACGACCCAGCTCTCAACAGAAGGCTGGACCAGATAATCTGAGGTCCCTCTCAGCTGAGGCTTCTCTGTAACTTTATGTTGCTAAGTAAAATATACCAAAAAAAATTTTGTCTTACATTTTATATTCTTGTGAGTACTGACTAAAAAGGTCATTCTGAAAGTATTCCATTTATTGGAAAAACTGTACAACATAACAAATACTATCTTCTTCAACCTAACAAAGATACTTCATTGCAACATAGCTAGAAAGATTAAGATTAGAGTTCCAGTTAATTAAAGGCTAATATTCATGATGGCAAAGTATATGAAGCAATAAACAGCTTCTGGGGTTCGTTAAATGCCAAAGAGAAGTTGAAGAGTTTGATAATTGCAAAACTAATCTATTGTAATTCTATGCCATTGAACTATGTGACAAGATAAAAGATACAAACCATTAAGCAAAAACAAGGAGAAAGACCATATTTCTTTCACTGACTCATGGGCATTTAAACCATTGTATCAGATTGCATTCTTAGACTTTTCAGTGATGGCACATTAGGAAAATGACTAAGAAAAATTATATGAAGCCAGATTTAAACAGAGATTAATTATCTGAAGACTGAATTTTCCAGGTTTCCTAAGTGAGCGTCGAACTGTATGCATACTCGGGGACCTAAACTCGTACCTCATAGGTACCTCTATTTTCATGAACAGTTTAAGCCAGACAAAAATTGACAGTGACACAGAGATAAGTGGTCTTTCTTACCACCTTCACCTGTATGCTAACACAATGTACTGCCCTTCATTAACGGCAAAAGGTTTCATGTAGGTATTCAGAGGACAGATCAGGAAAAAGGGGATGGTTTTGGTTTGGTTCAATTTTTGATGTTGTAGGTTGGGGTTTTTTCTGTTAGGTTGAATTGTAAAGTATTAGATCCTTAAGGTGTTTACTGCAAAGACGAGTGAACACTTAAGCTGGCACAAAGGAGAGAGCAGCATGAGGTGGGACAGGAAGAAATAGGTGACTAATTCTTCAAGGACCAGTGCTGAGTTTATAAGAATTAATTGGACATACAGTTTCTCATCTGCCTGTGGAACCATAGGTTGTTCCATTCAAATCAGAAGTCAATATTTGCTCAAGTTTGTTGTGTGAAAAATAAAAGATGTGATCACATATTAACTTGCAGAAGATATTGAGACCAATGTTCTTACTTCCTAAAAGTAGAATGGACTGAGATTCTACTGCTGTTATAATGATTCATATATTTAAAAGAAACAAACAAACCAAATAAGTGATATTGTAATAAAATTTAATAGTTAAATATGTACCTATATTTGATTAACCCAGGTTATTGCATTTAGATGACAACTGAGAAGAATGAGAAAACTTCCAGTTTTTTGTTTGTCAGATTCCTTACAGGAAGACTAGAATTTAAACAGATCTTTTTGTGTTTTTTCCTCACTAAAGTATTTCATTAAATTTTTTTTTGAAGCTATAGGAATCAAAAGTCATATTACCACTTAACTGGTTCATCTAAAAAATTCAGTTGTCCTTGAAAATATAATACCACATTATTACCTTGAAGAACGAAATTTTCAGAAATAAAATCATAAATCCTATTTCTTCATATTCAAACTGAAAAATGTATTTGTATAAAATTGCACTGAAGTCACAGAATTGAGTCTACTAAAGCATGCTACTGTCTCAGGGCAGATGTAAAGGTGATGGCATCAAGGAAATGTTTGTGTAACTACTGACAGGGTCTTTGCCTCATCCTCCATTTGTACTGGTGTTAAACTAACATCTACTTGGCTAATGAAGCACAGTTCAACCGGCAACCCACTTATTTCCTCACAGGAAAGATCACCATTCGTTTATTTGTGTATTGGAGCCAGAAGTTCCTGCCAAATCCTAATATAAAACTCAAGTAAATTTAAGATACATTAACTAAGTCAAATAAATTACACCATGCAATGAAGAAATACTCAAGCTAGCAGGGATAAAAGCCAAATAACGTGCCTAGCACTACATACTGCCATGTTGACATACAAATCTTTACTAGAACCATCAATGACTAGGTACTCATCCATATAGCATGATAGACCTCTTAACTTGGCTGATCAGGCATCAGCACAACTCTACCTAGTTCCAACTCGTGCCCAGAGAGCAAGCCTAGGTGTAAAAGCCATGATCGCCAGTTTGTGGTTCTGGAGTTAATAAGCACACAGGTACCTTATGTGTTTCTATACTTGTAACACAGACAAGCCCATCATCAAGTCAAAGATAGCAATCATGTATGAGAAAAGATCAAGATTTTGGCAGTTGCCTACCTACACAACACAACAATAGCATAACAATAGAATTTGGTGACAAATCCACAGATTTTCTGATATACAGAACTAGTAGTAAAGACTTGGAAACACAAATCTTAGCAAGTGTTAACAAACAGAATCTGCACTGGGCACCCCCAAGAGTGTCTACTCTGACTGACAATAAGCAACAAAGACTCTACTGCTCTGTCTTCATTTGCTGATCTTAATTTGATTAAACTAACATAGGTGGTTAATACATTCTACAATCATGTTTTGATTTTGTTCTGCAGACATACCAAAAATTGAATGAGAAACTTCAAATGACAGGAGAGACACAGTAAGATGTCCCAGTACTCCTGAGTTCCACATTAATTCTTTTTATTTAATATCAATATCACAAGCATTCAATATCAAAAGAGCACAATCCATCAACATGTATCAGACAAAAGCTTTTTATACCCAAAAAGAGAGATCTTTCTTCACATGTGCCACTCTTGATATGCTTTAAATGGTGCCACATCTACTGCTTACAAGCTACTTCTGGGGCTACTGCACAAATCTGGACAGCAGATCAAAGCCCATCTCATAGCTTCAAAAGTCAAAATGAGAGAAATCAATTTTAAGACCCCAAAATGAAACTACTGATAGAAGGTCAGCAAACATTACAAATGCTTCTAAAGCACCAGAACTTGAAAGAAATATCAGACATGTGATTTTGTACAAAGATATTGTATCTCATTATTGCCTTGAGACACTACTGAAAGTAAGTCCTAAGCTGCATACAGAATTACTCTATTTCATCACCTCAGAAATGTTATTTTTGACTGGGGAGAAGAAAAGCTGTTTCAATAAGCCAGATGTGCTTATGTTACAAACTGTTCTACAGCACTTTGTTCTCAGAAGGTCCTACATCTCTTACTCTCCACTGGAGTATAACGTAACTACCTCTTATCATTTAGATTCCTCTCCTGACGCTTGCCAAGCAATTTCCTTTCATGCAATGGGGGAAGAGTGACAACTGCTAATAGATTTCTCTCCTTCTTCCAATATATAGATGAGTACAGTCTTTTTTTTTTTCTTGCTTTATTAGTTTTGCGAGGCTTTCCACTTTCCACATCAATTCCACTAAATCTGGGAGCCTCCCAAATTTTTCCTTATTGTGCAAATTCTTCCATGTGTAGTCTAATGTTTAGAAAAATATAAATTCACTGTGAGTACACTTACATTCATGTTTCAGCAGGGATCACAAGTGTGCTTCTGAAGTGGCACCCAATTACATCAGTTGCACCCAAGTTCACATAATGAAGCAAGTGAATGAAGTCCAAGTGAATGAAGTCATTTCAGACAACAGTCAGTCTGAATGACGAAAATCCCTGAAATGTGTGAAACATCATCTTCTCAGCATCAGCTCTATTCCTTTGGTGATGGTCTCCAATTGGCCTGCACTGCTCCCTGATGGAGAAGTAACCACAACATTCTTTATGGCTGCTTATGTATTTTTAGGGACCAAATCAACATGTTGTAGGTCTGCATACTGCAAATTATAAGAATGTTGCTGGCTAGGAAAGAAAATTAAACACATGGCTTTTTTAAAAAATATATATAATTCAATTACAATTTTTCTGATTTCTGCAATCTTTAGGTCTTTATAATGATCCTAGATATAATAATGGCATACCTCAGTGTGTTTCAAAGAAATGAACTGTTGGTAAAACTGTAAAATAGCAGGAGAGCCATTCTCAGCCTATTTTGCACTTCCATACACCTGTGTATGAAGGTCCATGTTGGAATACACCTAACATCCTAATTTATTACTGTGACCCTGACAGAGAATATCTAGGGAAGAAAATAAAAGCAAGGTCATAATATAGCAATCCTGCTTCTTGTTATCCTAGATTGCCAAAGTCCTGCCCTTCCTTCCAGTTGGATCTATACTATCTCTTCTCTTACACTAATTTTGGTGTTTGTCTGATCGTGCACTGAGCCATTTCAATGCTCTAATCTGCCAGGAAACTATTAAAGTTATTTTCTTAAAATAGTTTTTTGCTGGAGAATCTACTGAAATGATTCAACAGAGTTGGAATGCCACCACAGTTGATGAAAGTGAAAGAGAGGGAATGGCATGGCCATGGTAGCTAGAATTAACTTAACTTAAACTGCCATAGAACTAAATCTGATTGAAGGTTAATTTCCATGCCCTGACTCCTCCCCTGGCAGTTATTACACACTTAGGAGGTAGTAAATAAGCCCTATCATGTGTTTTGGTAAGTACGTTTTCTAATGCTGACATCTTGTGTAGGACTAATGTATTTCATTGGAAAGCTTAATTCCAAAAACCATAATAAAAAAATCTTTTAAAGTATTTAAACTTTAATTTTGGGGGGTCAAAAACAAGTATTATAGAAGAAGAATAACAGGTGAGATTACAACCTGGAGCCTATGATAGTAACTTGCAGAATATACTGAAATTGCACTACTCTAACTCCTATTAGAACTGTACAAATAAATTTATCTCCATATCATGGAAGAAAATAAAAATACAGAAATTTCTCTTTGCTGTAATTCTAAAAATATCTAGGTTTTTCAAAAAAGAGAAAAGGGTCCCTTTGGGTCAGTCAGCTTTTGAATGACTGGTTTATCAGCCCTAAAATAATCCAGGTGAATCACTTATCTGAAGACATGGATTCTGAAAGACTGGATTGACCTGTGAGCTAGCAAGAAACTTGCTTGGGTCATGACAGAACATTGTTTCAAGGACTGGACACTGGGCCCAAGAAGATAAAATCAATGCATCTTAATTCTGACTGTGACAGACTCCATCCATGGTTTTGGTGAAATATTTTGGCACTAATTTCCCATTTTAGAACTGGATTAGAATTGCTTACCAACCTTATAAAAATCCAGAAAGTCAAACGGAGTTGTGATGAGTTAACTATCACCTTTCATAAAGTCACGCTTCAGCTCTCTATAGAATGCACCTGGAAACTTCCTGTGGCTAGAGGCTTCAGCTAGCAGAGCAGTTACTACAGGGCCCTCAGCATCCTCCCAAATTTAAAAAATGCACAAAATCCTGTCCTACGGCTATCTTCAATAGCAAATTATTTGACTGCATATGAAGAGACAGAATAGGAACACTAAAAACAACAGCTAAAGAGGAAAGGAGAAAAATGGTGGATTCCTCATTAGCCCCATTACCTGTCCTCGTTTGCCTCATCTTGAATAAACAGTACAGTTCTATGTCCAGACCCCAGATGCCCTACAGTCCTGTATATGTTTGCCCACCTACTACATTTTAAGCCTGAACAACCGAGTGTTAGAACTGAACACTGAGCCATTCCAATGGGAGAAGCCATTATCTATTAAAAAAAGCTGTGAAATCAGATGCCCCTGAAATAGATTAAGGAATTGCTTTAAAAGCTGCTACATATTTTATTCACTTCATCAAGTACTTATTTAATAAACATAACAAAGGTAACCTGAATTTAAAAAGAAGAAAAACTTAGTATCTAAACAGCCAAAGCAGTTCCATTTTCTTCCCAACTTCATGTGTGATTTGCTTCCAAAAACCAAAAAAAAATTTAGAATGATGGATCTGAATGGGAGATGAGATGACATTAACAGCTAGATGTAAAATTATGTCCCCCAACTTCCCCTCTTTCTAAACATAAAGAAATGAACTATTTTTAATTGTCAATTTATTTGCATCCCTTAATAAAGTAACTTTACCTACTATTGTTCAGTTTGAGAATTACTGCTGAAATATTTATGAAGCATTTAGTAGTTGCTTATTTAGGAACTTTTGCTTGTCTTAGATAGTAAATTTCACTTGTAGAAAATAATTCCTGGTGTGCTAAACCCACAAAATTCAGTAGTAAAAATATTTCAAACACTATTCAAAGGAAAAGGAAACCTTTTATGAAATCTGATGAATTTTAAAGGAGAAATAAAAAAAATATATTTCAACCAATATAAGAATATGAATAAGTCCAACTGCCCTAAAGTGGATTTTATTTCCTTTTCTAATTATTTTAGGTTCCAGTTCAAGCCACAATGTTTTTGTTATAACTTTGACCATTAAGTGGATTGTAGGTCTCATCTTACTCTCCATGCAGGTGTTAGTAGGCTGCATTTATTAAGTGAATTGCCAAACCTTCTTGGTGAGCAAAACTCAGAAGACAGTTTCATACTTTACTTTTTGAGATCTTAAGCTACAGAAGTGAAGGCCTTTAACTCATAATTAGAGAACATGTTATATGCATATTTGCTCTGACTGCAGCAATGAATTGTCAAATCATGCATTTTTGTAATAAACTTGAAAAAAAACAGTATTTATCAACAACTTGATGAATTTTTAAGATTCCTCCAAAACCAGTCTTTACATATGATACATATTTTTATTTTCTTAAATTACTTTGTGAATTATATAGTATGTTGCTTTAACATAATTCAAAAGAACATGCCTGACTATAAGCATCTGCTGATTTTCACTGAAATCAATACAACCTTACAGCCACAACTCACAGTAAAATTAATATGACATGATAATATTTTTCTGATTTTTATATGAATGAAAGCACCTTCTTATACTATTATGAACATTATTAGCAGTAACAGTAGAAATTACCGTTACATGAACTGATGCCACTGTCAAAGAGCTTTTCAACAAGCACTCAGTCAGCCATTTGCCACTTGACCATCTCTGCGTTTTGCAAAGTATACCTTATACAAATATTAAACTGTCAGTGACAATACAGACAACAGACTTGGTATAGTTGATGTGTCACTACATTTACTTGTAGTTTAACCAGCTTTCAAAACCTCTGTCAGAGCCTGTTTCCAACCAAGGATAAATTTAAGTGGATACTGCATAGAATTTATTATGGTCAGAAGAGCAGGGCAGATTCTAACATGAGATTCTAACAGGCCAAAGATGGCAACAATATTCAGCAATATAAACTCCTTCCCTTCATTCCTGATAAGTTTCAAAACCTAATGATTCATTATGATGCCGATTTTAAAAAATCAAACTGAAGAAATGGAAGATTATCCATTAAATAATAGTTGTAAAGATCCTTAGATTTGTAGTAAATAACTTTTTTACTAACCTGTTACAAATATTTATTTTTTTATCAGCTCTATTTTCCTTGACACATACAAGCAATGCATGTAAAGACTTGAGGTCTACACAGAATCTAGCAATAAGGTTTGCAGATAGGGTAAATATCTTTTATCAGATGAATCGGTATAATTGGCAAAATCAAAACAGAAGCCTTCCATCAGGTCTGTAATAGAAACTACAATTTCAAAGGTAAACAGAAATTGAGAACAATTGCTGACAATTTTATTTGATATATATTAGTTGCATCATCTCAGAAAGAAAAGATAGTTGGGTAATTGTGAAGTAAAATTGTGGCAGACAGGTGAGCAGTGACTGTTATGTAGTTATCAGACCTACTAACATTTTAAGAAGAAACTCATTTTCAGTAACACAGTATTTGACAGTTCAGCTCTCAACTGAGAGCAACTAATAATAACACTGATGGAAGTCAGAATAAAGTACTCTAGCTAATCATAACACAGGAGGAAGTCATATGACTAAACTAAAAAAGAAAAAGGATTTATTTATAATACCTTTACTAGTGTACTTCAAAGTCTTGCAGAAATTACCACCTTAGAACCATATAAACAGTGCAGTAGGATTGAACAATCAAACAGAATGTATCAATCCTGTAAATTTGCTGACACAGGAAATTATTTGTTTATTATGAAGGAGCTTCAATATTTTGTAGCACCTCAAACAGGCAATAAAGCTACAAGTGCATCACCAGCCTCAATAAAATTCATCGTTCTTTTAAAACTGACAAGATCAGAAGAATAATCCATATGAGCTACACATAAATGACTAATCTAGTATCAGGCATTTCTTCTGCTATCAGGGAAAAGCTAAGGGCAGACCATACATTTATTTTTCTTCAGAATATACAGTATTTTTATGATAAAAACATATGTCTGTATTTATAATTTGAGTATAGATGAAATCTTTTAAAAATAGATATTTTGCTTTTTATAAAAATGATATTAATTCAGGACCAACTAAAATAGGTGCCACTAAATTAAAGATTTTCCCTACCGCTGAGGCATTTTTTCAGAAGGATGGAACTTCTAAAGGAAAAAAGGAGAATATAACTGTCTTTCCTTTCATCGAATACATTTTCTCAGATGTAAACAGATGCAGAAGGAATGAAAATTTTGATGGGAATTTTGAAATTTCATGATTTATTCAATACAATAAAGTATTTTAATAAGAATTTTAATTTTAATGCTGGTCTAACTGTGAAGAATACATTTACCTGTTGCTAATTTTCAGTTTTACTTATTGCACACATCTAGTTCAAATATTCTATCCTTATTTTCATATTGAATTCTCTTGAAACGTATTTGGAAATGGTTTGTAATAAGAAGGTATATGGACAACATTTACATTTCCAGCACAGTTTTTTCTGTGAAAAAGAACTCTAGTCCAACAAAAAATTGTTTGCTACAGACTTGACTAATAACAGATCTCTTGCTAAATTTACATTATTGAAAACAATGAAAATATTCAGCTGATCAAATATTACATTTTGCATTTTATTTGCCAAAGTACATGCAATCTCACATTGTATTGTCTAGTGTGAAATAGTCATAGTCTTAAGTTTCTCTTTGAAGTTTTGAGTACAGTGCTTCTACCCGGCATTGTATTTTTTTTTTCAAAAAGAAATTATGGGTTTCTGCTAGGTGGTTACTGTGTTGACTAAGATAGATTGAAGAAACTGTTTAGAAGGCTCACCTAACTGAAACTGTGCTTTGTATAAAACCAAATATTCACATTAAAAATTCATTGCCAAGTTGTTGAAAATATTTACACAACAAATCAGTACAATAAATAAGATTGAGGGAATTCAGATATTCTCATAAACAGCTTTGGAACAGTAGAAGGTAAACTCATTTAAACACATTGAGTGAATTACTAGCTATAAATTATTTCCTTTATTCCTGAAAAAAAAGAGGCTCTAAAATCTCAGGTTTATGTAATCAGTCACCTTTTGCTTTTGATTTGTCAATCAAAAATGCTTCCATCTAGTAATAACACAAGGAAGAATCTAATCATATGGTTACTGGTAAAATCACAACTTTTAAAAATCTCAGCAAAAGATGCCTCAGAGGATTATACAGCATTGCTACAAACAAAATCTGCAAAGATGCACAGGCAGAGCATGGAATCGGTTAGAAAAAACTAATTTCCTAAATTAATCCAGATTGTAACTGGCATAATAAAAACATTGATGTCAGAGACTGGAGTTTGCAATAATAAAGGGACTTAGAGAGGATTAAAGAGGATATAAGAGATTATCAGACTAATCACAACTGATATTGGCACAAATCAGCTATCAGAGGCCATACAGTATAACCTTTGGATGTGTCGTCTTTAGAAATACTGTCCAAATATCTCAAAAAATAAAGAGAAAAATATACATTAACAAAAAAGACCAGTATTTTGAAGACATATCAATTTCAATAATTGTTCCTTTGTGCAATATTTCAACATACATACTGAATGTTGCCAAATATTGATGTTCATCTTTCACATACAGAAATTAATTTTCATTACTGCCATTCCAGGAACAGGAATATAATTCAAATAGGAGGTTAAGCAGGTTATATACACTAGAGAAAATTCCCTATTACTTTTTAAAGATTAAACATTGAAAAGATCTTTTGTGTAACATGGACAAGAAAAATAGTACAGGAACTGAACATAAGATGATACATTTTTCAGAGGACAGCTTCCAGGGAATGCTGACTTAACTCTCTCTCAACCTAGTGTTTAGCAATAAGAAACATAGCACTCTACTATGTAATAATTTGTGATTATCTAAAAACTCTGTCAAATAATCTCAAAATGGAAAAAAAAAATGCTGAAAATTAAAGAAAAAAAAGATAAAACCAGAACAGAGAGATTGTCAAGGTATATGTAAATCAATATGAGGAAGGAAGAATTCTCCTCATAAGGATTTCATTTTTCTGAATAATTCTTTGAGTATTTCTGACAGTTGGCACATGCCATTTTAAGGAAGGATCTGCTTAAAATAAACAAGAACACAAACTTTTAAGGATGTCACTGTAACAGCAAATATCTTGAAAAAGCAGAATGTCATTAAACAAAATAAATTTTGCCATGTTAGGATATAGGGCATAAAACTCTTAGAAGTCAGAATTTACCTATGTCATAGGAACATTTTTTTTCTAACAAGTTAAAATAATCTCTAAGACTACAGGTCTCTGAGAGAGGAACAGAGGAACAAATTGTATAGTGTTACGTTAAGTCCACTGAAGTTAAATACAAGTTGACATTTAGATGTAGAATCTAGTTTCCAAAATCAAGAATGAGTCTGGAGGATCTTGTGACTATTATACAATTATAAGACTTATAAAAGATTCTCATATCTCAGTCTTCAAAATTTTGGCTTTTGTAACTAGGGTGTAATGTCGATTCCTTGTACACAAGAGCAGCGGCAGATTAATTTAAAAATATCTTCGCATGCACACACAGCCCGAACATTTTTGTCCAATACACCTGAATAGAACACCCAGTAAAAATTGAATGTATTACAAAGAAGAAAGAAGAGGGTAAAGGAACAATTAATTACAAATATAATGGATTTCATGGTTTTAATAAAGAAATAATCCTAATACACTTTTTTAAAAAATTTTTACATGTGATTATAGAAATGTCTACTCTGTCTCTTAAGTCCATTGCTTGAAGTAGGAAACCATTTATGTCAGTATGTATTTGAGAGACCCCTGTGAAGCGTAAACTTGCTATCACAATATTCCTACACAGTGAGACAAGCTGATCTAACATCTCACCACTGCTTAAAGGTGGAGTTTCATTTGTCTCCACTCCCTGCTACTCCTCCCAACATCTGACTTTTACTGGCTGATGTGCTTGTGAGAGTTCTCTGAGTTGATTCATCTCAATAATTTGGTAGAAAACTAACCAAGGAAATAATAGATGATAATTTTTTGCTGGGTTAGCAAACCAAACCAGCTTATGCTAACGTCAGATGAACAGGTGAGATGGCACCAGAAGAAAGGCTGAACAATAAGGAACAGGGGAGAAAAAACTGAGCAACAGTCAAGACTTCTTCTGGGCAGCAGCAAAGCATTATATGACCTCACCTGCTCATGGAATCATACCTGCAGAAAGGAGGATTTACTGCTGCTTTTGCAGGAAGCTGGTAAAAATGGCTGCTAAAATGCACACATGCATTATTGAGTAGAGGGATGTCTCCCTTCACTCTGGAGCAAGACAAATAAAAAGAAATTCAATCAATGTAACACTTTTTGAGAGTTCAATAAATCATCTGAATGCCCCATTAAATCCTATTCAAAATTGCAGATTGCCTTAACTCTATCTACTCTAGTAAATATTAAAAGCTGGCTCAGTAATTCTGAAAGAAATTTCATTGAAGCAAGGGGAATTAAATCCAGTGGGCTCTGGATCAAGTCTGCAGTGTACACCATTAACATTCATCTACAATTGGAAATCTTCCAAAATATTTAATATGCTCTAATTAGTTTAGAAAAATTGTTTCTTATAAGCTCTTTCTCCTCAACTCTGTATGGAAACACACCTAGGAGAGTATGTGCATAAGCTTATATGACAATTGCTTGCAATGCCTTTATGAAGACTGCTGCAGTTATGTATATTATAAAATAAAGAACAATCTTTCCAAATAGTGTATAGAATACACGGCTAGAAGTGTTTTTCTTAGATCATTTAAATTGTAAACTTTCTTAACTTTGTGGATACATAAATCAGATAATATCAAGAAACAAGAAAATGTTAAGTGTATTGCAGACTATAACAGAAAACACATATCAAGTGAACAAAACAGATTTTGAGCCAGTTGGCTGAAATTACAACTATTTGTTGCCTTTATAAATTACTCCATATGAAGATCTCCTGAGACTTTAGAAATATTAATTAAATGCATTTCAACTTTGAAAACTTGACTGCTGCCATGCATCTTATCTGGAGTCTCAAGACAAAAGCAACATAGCTACACTGATCAGAACACAGATTAATGATTTTAAAATGTTTACCAGTAGAAATTAAAGTAAAACAAAATGCAGACAAGATTTTAGAGCCCTTCTGGAATTTACAGGCTTACTAGTTTAAAGGAATGCAAATCCTTTACAACCAGACAAAACAAATTATTGAAAAAATCAAAAGCACATGAAAAATATAAAACCAATACTGTATTTATCCCGAGGAATTTTAAGGTTAAAAATTATACTTAGGCAACCTTATACCCAGTAATTCTGAAGAATTAAGAGTGATGTAGTAAGACCCCAGACCTTTAACTAATAATAAAAGCTAAAAAAAGACAGGAAAAAAGTTATGTTCAACTACAGACACAAGTTAAGATAACTAACATGACACTGGAAACTGTTCTAAAGGGTGGAAGCTGCTTTGATCCTAGAAATCCATAATCTTGTTGCTCCATCAGCCTTGGTGGACATTTCATTAATATAATCAGTGTTTTGTTCCTACTATTTTAGGATATCCAACTTAACATTTAAATTCATTAAGGGTATTAATCCATTAAAAAAATTTAATATGCTTTTCCTTCTTACTGCCCATTCAGCAATGTCTTAAACTTTCTGTTTTCAAGAACTAAAATTGTATTATGCATAAGAGTCTACAGATCCTCCTTACACAGGAAACTTCAGAATTTTACTCTATTCCAAACTACAAATGGAGATGACGCTTAAACCTAATGATAGAAAAACATGGTTTGTTGTTCGTGGTTTTTTTTGTTAGGATCAAAAAGACAGATCTTCCCAAAAACTAACACATCAGTTTGCCTAAGATTACCCACACTTCCAAAAACCTCTTCAACTCCTATAAAGACTAATGTAATATAATGTCTGATTAAATAACAATATAATGCAAGTAGAATTAAAATGATTAAAGTTCAGTTGACGCAAACACTTAACTTTCTGGAAGAAAAAAACCCCACAGATGAATATTAACATTCACTGTCATTTTAATCAGTAATATGCAAAAAAGGTTGTGACTTTCTGATATGAAATAGTCCTTGACTTTCATAATTCTTAAGCACTTTCTTTTATCATTTTGCTGATGTACGTTCTATTTTAAAATCAGAAGGATAATGGATGTACTTCTTACACAGTAAATTGGGTTTTATATCAGAGACCTGTCAGCACCACGACAGGTTGACCTGACAGTGGTCTTGCATTTGCAGCTCTCCTTCATGACTGCTTTTCAAGGTGATAGGTCAATCTTAAGAAAAATGCAGATTTCTTGATCCCTCAGGAAACATCACAGAGTCATAACATTCACTGCTTTTATGATCTTCGTAACAGATTAAAAGAAGAGTTATCCTTTGCTGTCACATATATTTTTATTAATCAAGGGCATTTAAGATTTCGGTAGATAATGTGAATTAAAATACATTTGATTTTTCTACTGCCTCTCGGGCAAACACCAAAATTCACGAGAAACAGGTTATGTCTCAATGTTGCTGATAACTACAACACAAAAAATTAAACAACGCTTGTTTTTAGTGAATGACTTCTTTGATTTCACCCATTTTTAAATGAATGGATTAAGACAGCATCTTAGCAGAAACATAGTTTTCCTTTTTTATTGGATATGAATTTTCAATAAAATAATGAAAATCAAATCTTGGAAGATAAATGGTTAATGGAAACATCAGTTGGAGCAAAGTACTGAAACACCCTCAATTCTCATCTTTGTTCAACAAGTGCTGATCTGCCACAGTACCTCACTGTACATATTTGTTAATTTATTTGCTATGCTGATTACTCCAAGCCTAATGATAATATTTTTTAAATCTACTGACATTGTAGAAAGACTGTTTTGTAGGTATTATTAAATATGATATGATTGATCATACCCTTGAAGACCACTGGTATCAGCACTGCTCTATAATACAACATGGATGAAAGGAAAAAAAAGTACTCAGAAAATGAAGAGCTAAGTATTACAGAATCTGTTTCTATTCTGCTTTTTCACTCACACACTTCTTCCCTTTTCCCCCTCCAGAATGGCAAGGAGAAGAGGGAGAAAAGGAGGTGAAAGTCAGAAAAACCAAATTTGTGGTTTGAAATAAAGACAGTGTAACAGAACAATAACAGAAAAAAGAAAATATCAATAATAATAATAATGTAAAAGATAACAATAGCAATAATAATAATAATAACAACATAAAAGAACACACAAGATGAAGTAATACAACGAAAGTCACTCTCACAACTCAGTGAATTGGTTGCTCAGCTCATCCGGAGCTGTGATCATGGATTCCTGCACTGCAGACACCCCCCATTTATGTACCAAGCATGATATCTGTGGTATGGAACATTCCATTGGTCATTCCATTGTTCTGCCTATGCTCCTTCTCAGCTTCTATGGGAAGCTGAAAAAAGTCCTTGAATAGTATAAACATCACTTAGCAACAGATAAATAAATATGCATTATTGACATTCCTTTCGTACTAAATCTGAAACACAGCAACCACTAGAAAGAAAATTAACTAATTAATTAATTAAGAAGAAAAATGGATACTGTACTTGAATTACATTTTGACGTTTTGTCTTACACTGTAAGTATCTAATAAAGCGAGCATGAAAAAAAAATTTTTCTTTGGTGTTGAAAATGCCATAGTAACCCTGTTACATTAATTTGGTCTTCTTGTTCAACCAGCTATTTTAAGTTTGTATTTCACTGAACAGTATATGAATGCTAACACTGCTTTGCAATGAGATGCAATTAACTTACTTTGAAATTACCTCAAGTAACATACTAAGTAGACTTGCTAGCATCCACTCCAGGATGCCTCTAAAATTAAGAAGGAGTAAGGAGTGCAGACACCGGGAATCAAACATTTATACTGCAGCACTTCTCCTGTCACTTTTGCCATTATTGTTTTTAAGACATTCATGTTTCCAGATTCATTCTGTAATTATGTCCAGCACTTTAATCTGCTTTTCTTAAAGTGTAATCACAGTAATTTATAATGATATTTTACTTAACCTTTAAAAAGACGTCAGTTATTTCTGAAAATTTAGATACCAACGTTGTTATAAAACGATAGAGAATAGTACAAAGACAGAGGTAAATACATATACTTTTCTAACTAAAATGTCTTTTAGCATGTTCAAAGCTGCAGTGCCACAACAGCCTTATAGAACAGTTTGGGTTGGAATGGACCTTTAAAGGTCACCTAGTCCAACCTCCCTGCAATAAGCAGGGACATCTTCAACTAGATCAGGTTGAATAACCTAGATCCTTGAATGATTCCAGGAATGGGGCATCTACCACCTCTTCGGGCAACTTGTTCCAGCGTTTCACCACCCTCTTTGTAAAAAAATTTCTTCCTTATGTGTAATCTAGGTGCACTGTTTTTATCCTTGTTGCAATGTTTCCTTTTCCTCCCTTGCCTTAGACCTGGCTACGGTAAGCTGTCTCCGTGCACTAAGTAATCAGAAAAGTACATCCATTTTTAGGGAAAAGAGGGATTACTTTTCTGCCAATTTAGCATGCGAAAACAGCTCCTCCCAAATCTAAAAGCTGAAATCTTTTCATTCTGGCCACTTTCCTGTTTGACATGAATATCAGAAAGCAATAGGAAAGATTAAGGATATATACGTATATATGGAGGCTCTTGTGAGAAGTGGACCTCAACCACTTCAGCCCGAGAATCAAATCTAGACCTTCCACTTGTTAGCTAAAATCTCTAAACACTAGTTTATTATATAGAGACTTCATTTCTTCAAAGAATACTGGTAGCTGTTTATTGTCTGAAAAACTCTTCAATCTTTTGACTTCAAGTGAATGAGGGTACCTCCCTGCACCTCTAAGCCAGAGATGATGAATCTAAGTGGATGTGATACCATATGACACTGTATGTTTCACATTTCCTATTGAATAGACACAAGAGGCATCCCTTAGGAACAGAAGTTTCATGGATTTTTTTATGTCACTTATCCTCAAGATGTTATATAGGGAGCTTAGTGACTAAGCTGCAGATTCCATATTCCTCCTTGGGGATCAAGAGTGTAAAATTTAGGATTGCATTCTATACCCATTATTGGGATTTGCAAGGCCTCTTGATGATTGCAATGCCTAATCAAACAGCTGGTACCTGGTTCAAGAGGCAATGCAAAACCACAGGGTTTTTAAAAGAGAAATGTTATACAGTCATCATCACAGGGTAAACCAGACTCAAGACAAGGACTTTATTGTTGGCAAAGTGCCAATCATTTATATTTCTCTTGTGACTGGATGAGGAAAAATAAATCCCAGTAACATGATTACAATGACATTTTATATTTGAGAATAAGTCATGTTATGCCACATCAAATTAACAGGAAATGTTTAAGTGAACTGTGTATTTTATGGCAGCTTCCCAAATACAAAAATCTATAGGAATCAGCATTAATCTTTTATAAGTTTGCATAAATCTCTACCAGAGTTATTCCAGTTATGCTAGCTTTAAGTAGGATGGTAACTGCAGTGGGAAAAAAGTCCTTCTCAATTTTCCTTCTCTTGCTTTTCTAGCTCTACTAAACTTTGTAATTATGACATGATTTATGATTTTTTCATCAATGTAGCATGCATCTCAGTATAGGATATGCAATTAGCCTTCAAGAAGCTTTCATGAATAGATTTCTCTAAAAGACTACTATTTGAAGAAATGCTGTAAAACAGCGAGTTGAAATTAGAACTACAGAGTAACTGAAGTTAATTCTTTCTCACAGACAGCTAAGCGAATAGCTTATTAAAGATTACTACATCAAGATACTAGAAGTAGCAGAATTCACAATGAATGGAATAATCCTACTTATTTTTTTTTTTCTGACTGACCACCTAAGAATGTTGTATCAAAGGAAAAAGATCTATTAGGACAGTCAATTGTTTAGTACCCTCAAAATACCAAGTGTTCATAGATGTGAAAAATATTTGTTTAACAGTGTTTGCAAACAGATTTATTCTGAATGGCTTAGAGACAGTGGATTGGTAGAAAAAAAATCAGGTTTTGTCAATAATTATTATTCATATTCAACAAAGCAGTAGCATAGGCAGGCCAATGATTCAAAAACAGAGACAGTCATATGTCTCCATCCTTGAGTATGCACAGCTGTTATTGTGTATGTTGTTAACTTTTGTAACCTTTATAAATTAAGGCATAGTATGTGTTCAAAGAAAGAGCTGTGCATGCTTTCCTTCTCCTGGGAAAATCAAGTATAGATACCTAATCAGTAGCATTACTAGAACTAGAACTCTAAAAGTTCAGAAATATAAATACATATTAAGCTGAGTTATATTCCTTTATGACAGCAATTATGTGGTAATATCTTAATTTAAAGAAATTACTCACAAAAATAGGTATAGGTACAGAAATATAATATAGAATTAAGAAATGAGGGCAGAAATTGAAAGGACATTGGTCTGATAAAAAACACTACCTTTTAAAGGTACATATGAACCAGGTTTTTCACAAAAGGTTATTTTGAATCCTCACAGTTCTGGCTAATTCTGAACAGTGGAAATCAATCTAACATTGAGGTTATTGTGAGATTTTTCTTATTATCATATGAATAATCCTCCCTAAACCTACATATACATATATATAAACGTATAAGCTGAAATATTCAGAGCTATTAATTAATCTTAAAACAATAGCTCAAGACATCAACAATTTTTTTTTTGCTAATAAAACATTTCAATATGCCTAATGAGAGGAAAAAACAAAAGTTGAAGTAAGAATTTTCAAAGTAAGTTGATCCAACATTGAAATTATTTACATTCGGAGGATAAAGATATAACTAATGAAAAGATTAGTCAAGGTTTAGTTTTTCAAAAAGATATGTTTTCCAAGAAGAAATGTTATTGCTTATGCTCCACTTCAGTTGCCTCTATTTAGAATTAACATTTTTAGAAAAAGTTTACATAATCATTTAGTTAGCAATTCAGTCAATCAAAAGTTTATGTATTTTTCATAACTATTTTAAGACCCCATAAAATATGTTTTAGAGAGTAATATATTCTTAGCAGATAAACTGCATATCAGGTTTTAAAAAATCAACATTTACAAAAACCATCTAATTTAATTTTGTAAGTGAAGATTTCAACAACTGGTTTTTTTTCACTCAAGCTGTGATATAAATATACATTAAATAGTCTTCCATTTACACAGACACAACAGAAAAACGAAAAACTGTTGATAGGAACAATAACTACTTATTGCTGCTTCATAGCCAGAAAAGCAATAAGTATCCCCAAGCTACTTACTATATGAATTATGTGAATATGTGTGAATTACCTGTGTGAATTATCTGTATATCTTTAAAAAACAAAGTATTTTAAAACAGTTACATGTACTTTGGCCTTAACAAACTTGGTGAGAAATCATACAACTCTGTATTTTAACCCCTGGGTTCCAGAAGAAGCATAAGTACCCTAGTTGTCCTGTTTAGTTAGCCCTTTGGAATGTTAAATAGTCCTTTAAGGGCAAGTTTAAACATTCCTACAGCATCAGTATAGAAATATAAATTGTTCTGAGAATAGGGAGACTTCCAAACTGGAGTTTGCTACTGTTTAGAGTTTCCTCCATAGTACCAAACACCACAATAACCCCAGGTCCTTTAACATGTCTTATGACCTTGCTTTGCTCATAGTAACTCTAGCTTTATCTCTCTCCCTTTGAAACCAGGTTTCAAAAAGCAGAAAACATTTATGTGGAAAGAAAGGCGGATCAACAAAAAAAACATTTGGAAGCATACTTTAGAAAGCATATGCAAGGAAAACTGTCATGTTCTTTAAATATAAGCTGGAGGTGGCCCCTTCTGCAGCCAGACAAAGAGTAAGATGGAAGCTGAAGATCCAGCAAGTTGAATGGGCAGAAGGGAAACATTACAGTATTAAAACCTGTCAGAAAGGCTTGAGTCATAAGAAAGGACAGGTAACTCACAGATGCTTTTCTCTTACTTCTCAATTTGCCTCCTTAAAACTACTGAACAAAAATGTAACAAGATCTGTGAACTGCATTAGCCAGGAGAACTTACAGTGTGAATAGCATGAATCACAAAGATAATCAGACAAAATGAAAAAATCTGTATGCTATGAAGAAGTCTGCAAGCTTCAATGGAATGAACTTGCAAAATTCATAACTATTATAATCTGATAAATAAAACTCTAATCTGCATACAGTAAATTATGCAAATATAGGGCAGTCATCACATAATGAGTTTGAGTTACATATTTTTTATATAAACAGAACTCAACCACGTTTTCTAAAATTTGTTTTGTTCATAATGCTTAGCAGCTAAGAATTCTACAATTAGAAATTCTTGTCTTCATTGCATGCATGGGCACAATAACGGTAAATAAAGTTAGATATATAATTTCTTAATCATTATTGATTATCGTATTTTATGATCAATTAAATTTTAGCATTCCTGAATAATAATTTCCCAAAATAATTGAAATAAAATGCATGACATACAGAAATTTCCAAAATATTAATTTCCCAAATACTTGCCTATTAGATTTTGTCACATGTGCCTACATAAAGCGATTGAACAAAAGATTGTAATGTTGCAAAACAAAATAGTAATCTAAACCGAGAAGATTTAATATTGTACATCCAATCTCATTTCTGACCCTTCTGAGTTCATCCTGAGGACTGAGTAATAAAAATTTGTATACTCTAACATTATTAAAAGTTATAGCATACCATAAATGCACAAAGCAGCAATTAAGGTCTCATGGGCCATCTGGAATCTGGCATTTCCAAATTTTTGTGTGCTTTACAACTAAAATAATATTTGTTCCTATGTAATCCTGCCTACGTGATTTTTTAAAGAAAAAAGTAAAAAACAAACAGTTCCACCTTTGGCAAACAACTCACCCCTTCCCTTCCATCTCTCATTGTTTTTGTTGGAATATTAAGATACCTCCACAACCATATGGTGCTTGTGTCAGAGGCAGAGAAGGAGGAAAAAAGGGAAACAATATGCAGGAACAAAAGGCCCTGGACGTGGGGAAACATTTACTTGGAGTCAGAACCGAGCTTTATTTCTTCTGCAAACAGTTTCATCAGGGTAGGATAAAGCCGAGTTCTGAAGACAGGAGAACTTGGCTTGTTTCGGCTCCTGTTCCTCTCCTTCCAATATACAGCAGCTCAGACAGCTCCCATGCATTCACTTTGGCAGAGAGGCCTGTCTGTCTCCAAATATCGATGCAGTATTTTTCTGGTAGTTGACCAAAGTTCTTCAAGTATGAAAGGAAATCTCAACATTCAATTTTATATATCAGCAAAAGCTGAAGAGAATTTCATGTTACAAAAACCACATCAGAGACTTAAGGGTTTATTTACACCGAATTAAAGATCTGCTGCAAACACTGTAAATGTGATAGCTTCTCAAAGAAAAGAATGTATGAATCTATTAAAATGGAAAAGGTTATGCCATCTAAGTATTAGGGTTGCTAGCAACGCCCCCATTAGCTACCAAACTATGCTATGAAGGCTATAATAGGAAGGAGCACGAAAAATACTGCCACTATGAACTGTCACTTTCAAAAATTTGTAACTAGGAAAAGGAATTCTTTAGGCCAAATTTTCTCATACTAATTCTATGCTAAAAGGTTAAGCTTTTAAGAAGTACTCAATAAGGATCTCCGCACGTCTATACAACCTAATTAGTTATGTGAGTATGGTAACAAATAATGATAAATTGCCTTTAAGATAGCATAAACATTTTCTCATCCATGCATCTGAAAATACCTTAGTTTGTTTTTTAAATTATCATGTATACAAACAGTATGAAAAAAGAATTTGAGAAATGAATCAAAATAACTTAAATGTGAATATAGTTATCTTTGTGTGCAAATACAAGAACACAAGGCTACTTATATTTGTACAGGTATCTGTATCATGTATGTGTGTAACCACATGTATTTACAATTCAGTAACATATTTTATACACTAATATACGTCATATTAAACGTAACTAGACATGTTAAAAATCAGAATGACCAGTGTTGTGAAGGTGCTCTGCTGTGAGCAGGATTATCACAGCACACGTAAGCACACTCTGTACCAGCTGTATCTGAGTTTACACAGGTAGTGGAACTGTCATTACGTCTGCAGTTTCTGGTACAAATATTCCCCAGTAGTAATCTCAGTAGCTTCTCTGTACTGAACTTCACGCCACTGCAGCACAAAGTTTTATGTTCCTGCTCACGCTGAAATCAGACATATGCCAGGATTACAGACAAGTCCTAAATATCCCAAACAATTTTTAATTTATACCAAGACCTTTGATGATCTGGGTTCAAACGGACACTTACACTTGTATACAGCTCTTCTGAATTCTACAAGAAGGAGCCTACATATATATTGCTCAATACAAAAAGTGATCATAGCTACTAAAGCATAAAAGCATTCTAAGAGATATAGCTAGCTTTGTGCAGGCACAAAAGCATAACTGTGTAATTGATGTAATGGGGTTTTCTTTATCTAGATTCTTGTGGGAAAAAAAAAGGTGAAAGATTAATGAAGCATAGGAACATATCAAGTTTGATGTACCTTATTATTTTCTTTTTTCATAAAATACTCATGGAAAAGCCTTACAAACACAAAATTTGATGGATTTCCATACCCACAACTTAAATCCTGCAAAAGCATAGTAAGTGACCAAGGAAATGTTACTATAAGACCATTATAGTAAATGTGTTATTAATTCATAGGCTACATTGATTACAATTAAAATGTACATTCTGATGAAAAGGATACATTTTTATTTAATGTGTTGATTTCTCAAAACCAAACTCAAAACATAATACCATTTTTTATAATTTACAGAAAAGAGCTCATTCCTTGGTAACATTTGGAGAAAATGCAGACGGAAGCTCTGATATCCTAACATTTTACAACAGAATATTAAGCTTTTTCACCCTTAGTTATATTTTACCTTATTCACAACAGTGAAAGTTGTGTATATATGATTACCGTTTGCTGAGTTGGGTTGGCCACTGAGTAGTTCTAGTTCTGAGTTATCACACAAGACATTATTACAATTGACAGTATGGAATTACTATTAACAGACAAGCTAAAAACAAGGTAGAAAACTAATGTACATTTTTCCCCCAAATATGATTCTTTTCAGTTGCCTCGATAAATATGTTGGTAAAGTACAATGAGTGTTGAGGACAAGTAAAATATTTAAGCTCAGTCAATCTTCAATGCTTGAAAACTTTATATTCCCCTTAAATATTTTCAGGTTTTTAGAGTTAATTCTTATAAATTAACATGTAATACAGTGCAATGGATCGCTAGCTATATATATGGTTAAATGCAATGATATTTTATAACAGAAATTACGAACTATAGTTTTAATCATTATTATTTTTCTGATTTGGAGATAAGTTTCAAATTGCATTAGAAGTTTGAGCATAACAATAATTTTTTTCATGAAAAATAGAGTGTTTTGGAGAAATGGAAAACCTGAAAATGATTTATCATTGCCATTTACTGAATAACTTTCTGACAATCATGCAACTCCAAAAGTCCCTAAGATATGATCCATTAAAGACATGCAGAAAAATTGCTTGATGATTCCTTTCTTCTTCTAAATATTATTTCAAATGAAATTAAAATATGATTTTTCTCTAAATTCCTCCTGATCCAACTACATACACATTTCCTTTACGCAATGTGATCTGGTTACCAGAGATAAAGTACTCAATGTGAATCACACTGTGAAAAATGTTATTCAGTATTTCATGCAACTCACTCTGCAAGAATTTAATAACAGACGAACATCTTCAGGATGCTAGTTATTATGAGGTAATAACTCAGAGAATTAGTAACACTTGACTTCTGCCATGTAGCTCAAGGGATGCTTTGTTTAATTCATATTCACTGTAATTTGTTGCTCAATTATACCCCTGCTCACTTGTAACTGTGGTCCTTTTGGTCAAAAGCAAGCCAAATGTCTACTGACATTGAAGACTGTCTGAAAACTAAGCTACAGAAGATGAAGTTATTTTTGACACCTATACACTGCCACCATCTTACTGTAACTGCTGAAACAGTAATGAAAGACAGCTAATATTATACAGTACCAAAGTCCTGTGACAGAAGATGACAGCTACCCTTTAGACCTCATCAAGTCAGACTATCACAGGAAAACTATAACAAAAAGTTAGACTAATGACAGAAAAAAAAATAAAGAAAGAGTAAGTAAGTTTTACTTAGGCCAGTCACAGAATAAATACTAGGTTACCAACCTTTTCAACATGTGTTCTCTACTTCCATTCCTATATCTGGCAGATTTTATAAAATACTAACGAAACCATGTTCAGAAAGATGACAAAAAGCAAAAGGCAAACTTCCAAAAGAATAAAAGCAACAGAAGCCAAGATACACAATAGTACCCGAAGCTTGAAAGGTTACACGTATGAGATAATACGCTTGCTTTCATTAAGAAGGACGAGGGAGATAATGGAGCCACTTTCTAGAGCTATCGTCTTTCCATGGAATTTAATAAATTAGGTCTGGTTTACCTGATGTCTAGAAATGGAATCTGGACTCTTCCAATGATGTTGGTTAATTTATTCATCTAGCTTTCATCACCTACCGATACAACAGTTTATTCAGCCCACATCAAATCATCATCAAATATAATTACAATAACATAGTTAAGTAGCAGCTAGCCATTTCTCTTTCTCCACACAGAAAAGCAAGTCATTAAGAAACTTCTTACAACTTAGATCCTGGAGTTCTAAGTGAAAAATTAGCTAGTATTCAAATGGTACAAACTCAGAAAGCATTTCAAACACTGCATTGTAATACTTATTATTACTGTTCATATGCTGAAACTTTACTTGCATTACACCACCAGAAATCTACAAAATTTAAAAACATACAATAAAATTTGTGTGTCCCTGTTAAGACTAATTACATTGCTGCTCCTTCTTGCATCAAGGAAATTATATTTTTTTTAAATTGAAATTTTATATAGTAAATATAGAAAGGCCTGCACAGTTTCAGGGGGAATAACAGAAATAATGTAATATAATAATAGATTTATAGTCTTTATATTCTTCACACTGGGATAAGATATGCAATTCATCTCTTCAAAAAATGGTGGAGAATGAGATTTTAAAATTATACATCATAAAAGAAGCATATCAGTTGATTCTTATTCTCAAGAAGCAGGGAGTAGATGTAGAAATGAGTTCACGCATGGACCCATGATCTTGATGAGACGGAGACATTCATATATGTGTAGTGTAACATCTAGTGCCATTTGGCAGTCTACATCCCATTCGCTTAAAGTGAGTTCCATGAGGAACTGACCGCAAGGAGGGTGGAAAATGGTGGGCTGTTGGGCCCAAAGGATAGCACTTAGTCAACCGACTGGTAGGGGGTTACATGAAGCATTCTTCAGGGATCAATACTGAGCTATTTAACATCTCATTTAGAAGTTGGACTATGGGACAGAATGTACCCCGAGACACTTTGTGAATGACATCAAATTTGCAGGGGGGCATTCAGAAATATCTTGACAGGCTGGAAAAATGGGTTGACAGGAATTTCACCAAGTTCAGTAACAGTAAATGCAAAGTTCTGCACGGGAACAGTTCAGGGTAGGCAATGACTGTCTAGAAGGCAGCTTAGCAGGAAAGATATCGGGGATCCCTGGGAACAACAAGTTGTGTACCCTTGTGGAAGAGATGAGACAACTGCATTCTGGGCTACATCAAGAGTGTTGAGGGAATTCAGCATCCCCCTTTTATTCGATGTTTGTGAGACAGCAATTTGAGCACATGGTCTCATTTCAGACTCCCCAGTACAAGAAAGACATCGATATACTGGATCAAGGCTGGTGGAAGGTCGCCAATATAAAGAGAGGGCTGGAGTACACGCCACATGAGGAGAGGCTGAGAGAAACAGTTTGTTCAGCCTTATGAAGAGGAAGCTTAAGGGAAATCTCATTGTTGTCTTCAGTTACCCAGCATGAGGGCACAGCAGAGATGAGTCAGGCTCTTCCCAGAGATGCACAACAAAAAGAGAAGAAACAAGGTCAGAAATTGCAAAAAAGGATATTCTGACTAGACAGTAGAAAAATCGTTTTCACAATGAAGGCCGTCATTGGAACAGGTATCCAAAGATGATGTAGAATCTCCATCCCTGAAGACAATCAAAACCCAGCTGGACAAAGGCCTGAGTAGTCTAATGCAATATGAACATAATCTGGAACCTAAATCGCATTTTTTAAACCAACATGAAAAATTAAGTGTTAATGCCCAGGCTGAAAGACTCCTTTTAGTCCAAATGTTCTGTCCAGCTACTACTTAATAGAGCTTTTTATTCTTGGGAAAAATGATCATAAAAATAATTTAAAAACCCAAACCAACAGAATTTGAATTTCTCTGAAATCCGTGCAATAGGGCTTTCAGACTTGGTAACAGCTTTCAGAATGCATTAGTCTTGCTTGCGAACTATCTCCTCTCTGGCACAGCTAAGAGGAAGATATCCATGCTTACTTCATTAAATCTATCAGCACTGTTTGACACTGAAGATCAGCATGTGCTGCTGACTTGCCTGGGAGACTGGCAGAAATGAATCAGTCACCCTGAACTGGATAGGTCAATTCCTATCAGTCAGCTTCAAGACAATTCTGATGGGTGGTTTCTTTCCAGCCCTTAAAGCCTTTATTTGTGTGAAGTTACAAGGACTGGTTCTACCACTTGTTTTGCTTGATAAAAAAATTTATGAGAGATCTTGAGATAAAACACTTCTTCAGTGGCAACAGAAACTAGCAGATTTCTTATTTCATTTCACTACTGCAAACACAGACTACAGGCTTAAGGCCCTTGTGAAAAACCTGGATGTATTGTTAAAAAATGTCTGTAATGACAGAAAGGTAGGTGTGGCACTGGGAAAAAAAAAAGACAATTAGAAGATACACACGGCCAAACACTGCTGAGCCTCCTTGTGGCTGTACTGTAAAGGACATGGTTTATTAGGAATGCTAGTACACTCTGAATGCCATAAGCAAGACTGAAGAGCTGGCCAAAATTAAGTTACTTAGGCTCTCCTGATTTTTCACTGAGCACCAATCCACAAACAGTGTCTCCATCCATCCATCCATCAATCCATCCATCCATCCATCCATCCATCCATCCATCCATCCATCCATCCATTTTCGCTTTCATATTTTCCAGTTGAACATTCATTTTATTATCTACATGTTCACTTTCAATCTGGAATACTGCAAACACTGTAGCTGAGGGTGACATGAATGACTCAAAAAATTCAGTTTCATCTATCATACTCAAGCTACTTGTATCATACTTCAAAAATTAGGAGTTTAAAGGATAAGCACGTGTATTTTAGTTTTAGACAGCTAAATACAAGGCCTTCCAAACTAAGCACCTGGAATTCTGCTTAGCAAGTTCATTTAAATCTTAAAAAAACTCCCTTAAGTGAAAATAGGAAGATTTTGTCTCTTTTATATTCCATTAAGGTTTTTGTATACAAATTCTGAAAACACCAAAACTTCTCCTACTCAAGTCTTTAGCAAAAGCATGATTTTTTTTCATGTTAGGAGTTATCTTTTCATAGATGACTTTTGGTTGCAGCACACAGTCAGTAAATCATACTGTCTTGAGAAAATAAACAGCATAAATACAGGGCTTATTCCACACTCTGTACTCTTCATAGTCTAACTCCTCAGCTATCAGTTTCCTTTCAATTTTTGGTAGCCCACAGAAAGCATATCTAGTCATTAAAAAGTAATGCTTTAATGTAGGATGTGAATCTATTTTGAATACTATCAAAAATAATTATATACTCTGATAAAATTAAATTAAGTATCGAGTACAAATTCCTATGTCAGGAGTAAAATTCTGGCTTCTTAAAAACAATAAAAATTACCATAGCTTTCACCAAGACATTTCATCTAGTACCTTATGATAAATTAAAGTTGTCACTAAATATTTCTGTTCCATAAGCCTATTGACTGAACTCACAGATCGCTGAATCTGATTTGCTCCTTTAAAAAAAATGCAAAATGTATTATCCCATGATACTATCTTACCTCTATCATTCATACCATTTTATCTCTAAAACAAAGTTTTCTAATGGTAATTTTCCGTAAAATAGCTATGCTTGAAAGAATTCATTTTATTACTCTTCCCAAGATACAGAATTATACACAGGAGCTGGGAAATTAAGTGGTACTTCCATGTTATAAATTGTCCTTCACTTACATAAGTAGCAAAACCACTTTAATCTCACAGGTTTACTCATATAGATTACCTAAATTACAAACCCATATTTTATCTTAATGAACACTGATAAACTATTTTTGTCTTATTCTTAGTCACATCGAACACAGATATTTGGTTTATCCAAAAAGCAATTGTTTTCTTCATGCCTTTTATGTTTACCTACCACTTCATTCTATTTTATTTATAAGAACTTATTTTTGCAAGGCTGTTTTTCAGTAATACTACACAAATCATAGAATCATAGAATGGTCTGGGTTGGAAAGGACCTTAAAGATCATTGAGTTCCAGCCCCCCTGCTATGGGCAGGGACACCTCCCACTAGACCAGGTTGCTCAAAGCCCCATCCAGTCTGGCCTTGAACCCCTCCAGGGATGGGGCACCCACAGTTTCCCTGGGCAACCTGTTCCAGTGTCTCACCACCCTCACAGTAAAGAATTTCTTTCTGGTATCTAGTCTAAATCTCTTCTCTTCCAACTTAAAACCATTGCCCCTTGTTCTGTCACTGCTCTTCCTGGCAAAGGGTCACTCTCCAGCTCTCCTGTAGGCTCCCTTCAGATATTGGAATAGATTCCTTAACCTTTAGTCATGTGGAATAACATCTACAGGCTAAACGTGGAAGCCAGAAAGTAATCAGAGGTTTCTCTTCTGTCACTACAGGAGAAGTACTTCGACTTTCTAATGAAGTGACAAAAAGGATCTGCTTCAGATATTCTGATTCTACAAGCAGTTCTGTATTGTGCTGCTGATGCACCATGCTGTCAACTTTGGTGATACTACCAGTCACTTAACTGGAAAACCAGTGAAGTCACTAATGTTCTTGTAGTTCCACAAGTGAAGTCTAGGCACTGAGAGATATAGTTTATTTTCTCAATAAAATTATGTAACACTGTTATTAAGCATTCAGACATTTTGGTGCATCTTCAGGCAATGGCTTCTGATTGAAAGGAACTCAAACTTTTTCTTACTTGTATGATTCACTTTTTATATTGCAAGAGTTCAATTTTATTTAGTGTTTTTCTTTTTTCTGGCGATTGGAACAGATGCATAGGGGTACTCTTTCTAAAATAGCTTCATAAAGAAACAAGGCTTATACATCCATGCTGTGTGTACACTTGCCTGCCTTCATTCCTAAAGAATGTGTATCTGGTGGTCACTTTCAGCTGAATTTGAAAAAAAGGCAGATTTCAGACATAAAGAGTTGCATTCAAGTTTTATGGAAATACTGGAGAACAAAGAAGAGTGCTCCAATCAAGAGGCTTATCTCTCATGGTATTAGACACCAAATATCTTATTAAATATCAGCAGGAAATGCTTAATTTTAACACTAATCAACCAGAAAACTAAAAAACTGCAGGATATCAGGCTTTGTTAGTTTGGATGCTTATTGAAGCATCTGGTGAAATGGTTTACTTCCACTTTGTGTTTTTTTCATGTAGTAGCATAATCTTCCAGTGGTTAGGCTGCAGACATTACACAGATTTAGAAAGTCCTTTTAAAAACATAAGAACCATGACAATATTTATAAAGGTCACCCCTAAAAACACATCATATTTCCTTTCTTCAGAAAAACATGATCCAAAACAATCATTTTAATCAGACTTTTGTGGATTTTTAAAGATAGCATCTCTCTGTAAGTAGTTGTCTGATTCTAAAATATTTACACAGTGAAATTTGACTATTTGTGGTAATTATATATAGGTCTGGACTGCAAATTACTAATGGTATTGCATTGGTTAAGTTAAGCATTGGCACAATTTACAGATATAATGGACTCTCTGACATCACCATTACCTTTAGGTTGTATTATTTTCTAAAAAACATATCTTCTATCTCAACTAGAAGTTACACATTACATGCAGAAATCACTTTCTGAATTTGACGGACTGTATTACGCAGGACATCAAATCAAGTTACATTAATTGTTCCTCTGACCTTGAACTATTAATCTAAAACCCGACAAAAAAAAAATGAAGGGCACAGAAATTAGAAGGGCATGAGATGAATTAGTAAAACACTGTAAAAGACGTAAAAAAATCAGCTAATGCACATACAGTTCCTGTGAAAAATATTTTTTCAGTCATACCTTACAAACTTGCAATTTAGAAGACTGACCTCATTTCTTTGAGTCTTTTTTTTTAAGTAAAAATTATTATCTAAGTTATTCTAAAAAGGTCTGGGTAGAAGCTTTACAAGTGCTTTCTCTAAAAGGTTCCTAGCTGCATGGAGGTGCCCTCCCACAAAGAACCCCAGCTGTTGAACAACATTGCAAGAGAAATCCACCGATACAGGAAAACAACACATCTGGTGGATAAGTAAAGAAAATAAGAGAAAAAGAGAGCATGGAGCAGTAGATAAGAGTGCAGAAAGAGATAGATCAATAGACCTGCTTTGGGAAGTAAGAATGTATGTTTTCAACTTCTGTGAAAAAAACAAGTTTATCAAATTCAGTAAAGTATACATGCACCTTTGCCTAAATAATTTTAGCTGAGAAGATATCCAATACAAAATACTAATGTCACAATAAATCACAAGCAGTAGGACAGGGCATAATTTATTTTTTCTAAAGATTTAAATGTAGACCACCAGTCTTTTCTAAATAAGTATACAATGATTAGTCTTGAAACAGAAAACTTGTATCAAAGATTCTCCCTTAATTTTATGCAATCAGACTTAAAATGAAAGAAAACTTTTGGATTTTTTTAGAACATCTCTAAAATATTATTATAAAAAGGGGTCTGCAATGGCCACACTTGGGGGTGCACACAGAAGTGGGAGTGTGCACAGGGGTGTGCACCGGCCTCGCAAGCATGGCCTTTCACAAGCCCTTGAATGCTCCCAGCCTTGCACGGGTCCTTGCACCCTAACTCCCTTGCAGGGATGCTCCTTGCGTGGGGCTTTGCTCACTTACTCCCTTAATTTAAAAAAAAAGTAGGAAAGACTATTTCCTTCCATAAAACATGATCTTAATAATACAGCGTCATTAAGACAAATCTTACACGGAAATAGCAGAAAAGAACTTCTATCTGAACAATTATTGAAAGAATGAAAGATCTGCTAAACTTTAGAAGACTTAACATCTACAGATAATTTCAAGAAAATGTGGCTAAGCCCAAGCAACGTCTGCAGATGTAGTTCATTCTTTCATTTTATAAAGAAATGCACAGTGAGACAAACATTATAATAAAAATGTTCATGTGAAAATGGCAAAACTAATGGATGTCTTAGGCACACAAGACAGGCAAGAAAATACTGTACTCTTGATTTGGATTTATATTGCTTTTTGTGCAGAACACTATGTATATCCTACCAACCACACAAAAAATCTCAGTAATATGCTTATGACTAATGAAATAGGCATCAAAACATAAGTTTAAGGACCTATTCTTCATCCGAATGCTTGTTACATTGGAACTTAACAGTATACCATACTTGCTTCAAGGTTTCATAGCACAAGCATTTCTACAGTGTATTTTATAATATGTTTTAACTTTATCACACATTGTGCACAACTTTTGTACTTACTGCGGTATACAATTGTTTACTCTAGAAGTGTTAAAAAGACTTCCATCACAAAAAAAACCCACACCAAAACCAACCCAAATAAAACTAGTGTGAATCCTCAACAGGCTAATGACATTAGCTTTCAATTAAGGCACAACATGCTATCCACAAACTTCTATTACCAAACTGAGAACAAATCCATATTCATTGCTATCAGAATCTTGACATGACGTTTTAACGAAATAGGTGAAGAGTAATTTTTTTAAAAAAAGATAAATCTTGCTTTCAAACACAAGCATGCAAACTGTGAAGTATACATGAAAAAATACCATCACAAATGTATGAAAAGCTAAATTATGCGTTTACTATCCTATTATATTTCAGGCAGGTTTTATTATCACATCAGAATCCTCTTTTGTCAAGAGGCCCGACAGAAGGTCTATCTGACTCTAGAATTACATTGCTCTCGGGAACAATCCCTTTATGTACATGCATCCCCTCTAGTTACACCCAACACAGACCAAAATTTGCCACTATAATAAGCATAATATTTTAATGTATCCACAGAGTCAGAGTGTAATTATTAAACACAAGACTTCCATAATGTGCTTCCATAGTCCATAAGACTTCAGCACATTGCGACTGCATACTGGACCTTTACAACTTCATCTTAATGATCTAATACATATTTTATCTCAGAAAGGAAGTTATTAGAGAGCAGTAAATTTTCCAGCAAAAAATTGCAACTATGCTATCAAAATGAAAAGTTATGCCAAGCGGCTTATGAATGAAAATGTATCAAGGAATCAACTGTTGCAAGGAGGAATCACTCAGTCTTTTTCTATCATTTTGTCTAGCAATTTTATCAATATATCAATAGCATTGTTTGTTACTATTTTTTTTGGCTTTGCAGTAATTGTCATTTCAGAATGGTTAAAAAAACTTCAAGAGAAAAACAAAACCTCCCTGATCCCTTCAAAGCCTTACCAGATCATTTCAGTTAAATGTAGACGAAGCTTATATGTTAATTGGATGTATCAGAGAGAAAAAGAAAGAAAACCTCCATTTCTCAGATATGGACCCCAGCCCTCTGTCTGCAACAAGGAAACAACTGGCTTCAGCACATCAGTGCATAAGTTTGGTGAGCACAGTCAAATCAAAAATCATATTGGGTTAGTGATCACCCACGTCCCCACTTTGGGGAGTGATATTTAGTTCCTCTCCCATTTCCCCAGGGTTCTCACACTACTTTGCCTAGCACAAATGCCACTATGCTACCTCTCCTGTATCCTTCACCCACTTAAAGCTTCCAATGTCATCTAAATTAAAGCAGTGACAAGAGGAGACTGTGAGACAAGGGATAGTAACATCCAGAGGTTGACAGCTACAGACAGAGCCTGCTGCTTCAATTCCTGGCAGCAGTACTCACTACACACTTGTTAGAGCAGACAGTATAAGAAGAATTAGCTGCAGTAGGGATCTCATCTGATGAGCATGTGTTGCTGTTACATCAAGTAGTGATGCAGGCTTACTCAAATTGCATTTATAAAGCCAACCTTACATTTATGATGTAGTTCACTATTATAACCAGAACAATGTGGTGTTATGTAGTTTTTTTGAGAGTCAGAAGGGAGACCAACTTACCAGAAAAATAAAGTATCTTCTCATTTATTGCCCCCTTCACATCACATCTTCAGAAATGCAGTAAAGCTATTAAAGCAAACACTTTCAAATGCCTTTTTACTTTTTCTTTCCCCAGTTCGGGTGTCACTTAACCATCACTAATTTGGCTGACCTTAGTAGTAGCAGAGCCATGGAGTGGCCACAAGCCACCCTCATATGGAAGGGGGTTTGGAACTAGATGATCTTTAAGGTCCCTTCCAACTCTAGCCATTGTATGATTCTGTGCTTCTGGTCTGAAACACCAGACGAAGACACCAACATATTCAGACCACTGCAGAATTTTAAACTTGTATGAAAACCGTAAACATGTAACACCTTTTCTCTTATACACTTAAAAAAAAATAGTCTGACACTTCTCTTTTATATTAGTTTCAGTTTGAAAAGTTTAAAATAGTGTCATTCCAATGCAAGAATTGACAGAATTTGACAACGATCTCTGTAATTATATCCAGTTAAAAGTACTTTATTCATTAGTTCATAAAAATCTGATTAGTAGAAGAGTCTTGAAACATCACTATCATAATGTTTTAAAATCAATTTACAATTATGTTCTCTAGCTATGGACCTTAAAACCTTCCAGGGTCTTTCTATGCAAAATATCATGAATCATATGAAGTGATTTGACAATGACAAATGCCAATCAAAACCATGAAATGGAGTCTAACTGATAATTTACTTATTATCTGTTTTAAGACATATGAGTAAATTATAAAAAAGGGTTTACTGGAGATTCAAGTGTGTAACATTTTCATAAATGAAACAGCATGATTTCTTCATGCTTGATGATATTAAACAAATCTTATCATCTTAGCACTGCAACTATGAACAATATCAACCTTTTCCCACATTTGCAAAAATTTAAGGGCTAATTTTAAAGTATTTTAAAATAACAAGAGCAGTATAGTTATAGCTGGAAAACATAATACGAAATACAGGCTTTTAGAAGACATTACGGTCTTAAGCATTAGTATTTTTCCTGTGTATTCTACTTTTATGTTATATTATCAATGTGGTCATTACAGTAAAAACAAGAATAGAATTGGAAAAGAGCATAACTTTATGAGGGGAAACAAAAACCTCCTTGCACTGAAGCTTTTCATGTTTGGATATAATGCAATTAAAGTGCCTCATCAATTCAGTTGCATGACTGTGTGTATTGACACAAAGGAAGAGGTAAAAATATGCAGCAGAAGCAGGCAGGGCTGCAGCAGTCACTTTTATTAGCTTACACTGTTACTAAACTGTATGTCAAGTCTGCACTGCTATGAAAAAAAATGCTGAGCTGCTTTTAATCTAGGTTTAACTGGGACCCCAGTCTAGTTCACTGCATGGCCATGCAAAAGTTTATATTGCACAAAGAATATATGTCCAGGGATGAAAACCATACCTTTAAACTGTGGTGCAAGTTCATGCTGCTTTAAATGCTTGTGGAATTACTCTGCTATATCTCAGTTCCATAACTGGTTTTAAATGAACTGAGAAAGCAATGTTGTCGAGAGGGTCATTCCCACCCAGACACTTGTGTGGACAACATATTCCTGTTTCCCCTTCTCCTTGCATATGTTAACAGTTGTCATTGCTGATCCAACTTCCTTTGTAGTTGCAAGAAACACCAATGTAAATGCAAGAGGAGAGACAGAAAAAACTGGAGCACTTCCTCCAAGATGGACATAATACTGGCCAATAAACTTTTATCAAAACATTCCTTTAACTTGACATCTACTTGCCCCAAAACATACTGCCTTTGCCAATAAATTAGCTATTACAACAGAAAGAGAAAACATTTTTCTTGTAAAAAATGCTTTCCTATAGCCTTAAAATCAGATCAGAAGCCCTTACTGTTACAAAGTAAATTTTTTTTTTAAAAAAAGTCTTAGTTATACAATGTGGATGAATATAAATAGAATATCAAATCTCAAGTTTCAGAATGTAAACAAATCACTTTATGACTAAATGAAACCCTTGCTATGAGTTATTACCAAGCGTAAAGGGTAAGAAAGTCCTTCACAACCCACACTACTGATACTGGCTTGAAAGAGTAATTTAAACAATTGATTGAGAACTCATTGCAATACATACAGACTGTAGACTCCTAAACGATGAACAGAGAGACAAAAATCCAGAAGTGCAATTTAAGTAACATTTTTTCTGCTTATATGCAATTACATTTCTTTTAGGAGAATGGACCTGTGCTTCTGCACGTAGCTAAGACTCTCCCAGGTTGAATACCTCTGCTTTGGTTTTTGAAATCCAGGCTTTTTAGCATCAATCCACTTCTAAGGCCATCTAGTAGGCATTCTCACTTTATCCCTTACACACAGGCATGACACGCAGCAGCTTCTGACAGATTTCATGGAACACAGATAGATATAATAGTGATATTTTCTCTATAAAACCTACTGTTTTACACACTAAGCCAGGAAGAAAATCTGAATTCAGTACTCTGGCCAGAGGAGTTCAAATTCATGTGCTGCAGGATACTTAACTGGCAATAGTGTTACTAAGGAAGGACCTGTAGAGGAAAGATAAACTCATTTTTTCCTCCCGAAGCTCTGATGTTTTGTAGCGAGGAGGTAAATCTTCAGGAAAAACAGATAAGAAAAACCCCAATGTGCTGTCATAGCTTTATTGGCTCAGCACTAGGGCAGTATGTCTTAAGTTCCAATTCTACACCAAAGCCATCAAATTCATTCTAGCAAGCAATGATGTACATACAATTCCAAAACTCAAAGCTTTCAAAACTCCTGCATGAATGATGTATGCATGAAAATATATTGTCTAATGAGTTTCCCACTTTGCCACTTTCTAGCCTTATGAATCCGAACTCTTTGCAGCACAGTAAAAGCTCTTTGAAAGGTCATGTGGAGACTTTTCCCTCTGTGATCTTTTCCACTGCAGTAATCTTGTAACTTGTTGGTTAAGAATATTTTAAAAGTTGGGAGATAGACTGGAGTTCCCTTTAAGAAACAAAATTAATCCTCTCCTTGAAAAAGTGCTTTTACCACTAGTTTATCACAGAAAAACGGGGCACTATCAATTTATTCTCTCATGTACAGTTGCACAAAAAAGGAAAAATAACTGTTTGGAGAGAATCAAAATGGAACAGAGGTGTCTTCGTGCTGTCCACATTCACATACAGACACTTTTCTGCTTGCTAACCTTGCTATTAATTTTTAATTATATTCCTAATTCTACCCATGCAGTACATGTAATATATGAGCATGTCACATGGAATTCTTGATTCCACTTGGAGGACAAAACAATTAAAATGTTAATGTCACAGTAGAAGACCTTTATTGGATCTTGCTCTTAATCTAAACTGCTGTATGAATTTATAGTTTTGGAATAACATAAAACACTTTCCTCTGTTGAGGAACAATTTTTTTTTGGTGAATACTTATTAAGTAATGTATTTCAATAAGTAAATTCTAGATTTTGCCAGAGCTGAGAAAAGTCTTGAATATTGTATGTACTTAATTTCTGTACTTACTAATGGCTATGAAAGCAGACTGGGGAAGAAAACTTTACTCAGCAACTTTCATGAAAAATGGTTTAGTAAAACGCTCTTTGCACAAGCAACATCAAACACAACATTTGCAGTCATATGTGCATAATGGTAATCTGTTAGACTCTATGCTAAGAGTTTAAGACTGACCGCATGCTTCCACCAAAGACTATTAATCTGTACCTAGTTGTTTGACCTAGAGATGTTGAACACGTCGCTGACAACCCTGTCCCTTGTCATGCTGTTAACAGACGAATTACCATGTCTTAAATATATTTGCCTGCTGTGCTTTTAACCCTCCAGTCAACTCCTAAGCCTTCCATGAGAACTTCATTGATGATATCAACCTCTGACAAGTGAGTACTTAATAAATCTGAAGCTCCATGTAACCAGTTGTTGGAAAAGAGAAAAGGGAGACCCGCTTCTGCACAGACAGAGTGGCACTGAGATATTCCTTATTCTCTCCTGAATTTTTGCACACTGACCCCCAGGAAATTATTCCAGTGGCTGCCTGTCCTCACTCGGAGCTTTTGCAAAATACAGCCCTGGCTCTATGAATTTTCCAGGACC
>JAHREE010000487.1:2533480-2633492 GCA_033628505.1 Tringa tobata
GGGGTGGAAGAGGTCACGTGAGGAGAGGCGGGCGGTGTGAATTAGCGAGGACTACGATACCCAGAGGAACCCCCTCCCCAGGCGCATGCGCAGTCCGCCGCCGGCTGGCCCCGCCGCTCGAGGCGCTGAGGGCTGCAAGGGGAGCTCGAGCGGCGGGTGCGTGCATGCGCGCGTGCCTCCCCTCCCTCTCCCCTGCCGCCGCCATGATAGGTGAGTGAGCGCGCCAGGGAGGGAGGGAGCCCGGATGTAGATCCGCCTTTTCCTGCCCGCCCTGCTGCTGCTAATGTCGCTGGCGGCTCCGGTCTTGGGTGGCGGAGTGGGCCGCTTTGGGTTTCCCGGGTCCCGCTTGGTCCGTCCGTCCGCGCCGCCTCCCCTCGTGCCTCGGCGGGGCGCGGCGCCGCGCCTCAGCCCCACCGTTGGGGGTGGCGGCGGGTGCCTGGTGTCACCGCCCCGGCAGGTCCCCGGGCAGCACTCAGGGGTCAAAGTGCCGAGGGGTCAATGCTCTCCTTCTTTAGCTCTCTGATAGGGGGATGGCCCAGCAGCGGCCTGCCCAGGGCATATGACTGAAATAATTTTTAAACTTTTTTAATTTCCCTGCACTGTATCGCTTGTAAATGCTGTTGGGCAAGGTTTATGTGGGTTTTGGACTCCTTTGTGCCTACTATATATATATATGTTACTGGTCTGGCACAGCCCTTCGTCGTGGTGATCTGAAGAATAAGCAACTGGGCCCTAACCGTGTTGGGAGTTTGGCCATTTGGTCCTTGAGTTGGTTTCTGTAGCCACCTAATGCTGGCCTGATAGCCAATAAATTGATTGTTTCAGCAGTGGGTTTTCTTCTGTTATTTGTAAGACAAATCTATACCTGGGCAGTCCCACAAATTGCGGGATCCATTTTGTGTCATTGTACATTTCATCTTTCTTCTTAAATTTTGTGAATTATTTAGAGTAAAAGCCATAAAATGTAGATGCACTTGTACTTTAACAATTCCTTGCCTTCCTCAGGCTTACTGTTTCACCTTCAGTGTAGGTGTCATAGCTGCTGTCTACATAAGACCTGATCAAGTTGAAAAGCATGCTGTTTGTTGTCAAAATATTTATTGTTTTTAAATTAAACATCTCAAAAAGTGCAAGAATCCTGTGGGTCTTTCAACTAGATGAATTTTTTTCTTAGCAGTATATGAATGTGAGTATTTGGGTAATGCTCTTTTTCTTTCAGCTTTGCAAAAATTAAAAAGTTAAAAGCAGTTATTTCTGTGGTGTTTTCAATATGTATAAACGTTTATGCAAATGGTCTCTTCTCAGTTGTGGAACATTACTGACAGGGTTTTCTTGTGATTTGAACTATTTTCTTTTTTTCTTATGTAGCAAAGAATATTTTAAATTAAAGGCATGGCTTAAGGAAAGCACAGAGGGTCCACTGTCTTTCATCTTGCAATGTTATGTCCTCTGCTGATTTGATGTCTTGCTATAGTATATAACGTGCTTGTGTTTACAGAAGTACAGCATGTGTTTTTGAATGCTTTAGAAAAGTAAGTTAGGTGTACATAAGGGACTGCCCGTGTGGTTACAGAGTTGATACCTGTAGCCTTCACACTGAAATCTAAATGTTTACTTACTGCTCATGAAGATAACATTTATGTGACTGAGGAATTATAATTTTATTTTCCCTGTGGCAGATGGAAATGTTTGTGAATATCGATTATGAAATGTGCATGCCAGTTAGTTGCAAACTTATAAACACACATTTACAAGTTGCAGCCTTAAATGATTTAAGCAGCAACGTTTTATTTTAGTGGAAAAAGGAAAAGGTGAAAAAAACATCCTCGCTCTGAAAATACAAGAATTGTTTTCAAAGTGTATGATGTAGAGTCCAATTTCCTTCTTTCTGAAAAGTCTTCTCTTAACACTTAAGAGCTAGAAATACCACAGCAAAATTGGGGACAGGATGGGAAGGGTGAAATAATTAATGTAATCTGTGCCCAGTTTTTTTTACCTGTTTAAAGAATTATCCTAGGAAGCACATGGTTTACAAAAGCAAATGTTTTACAGTTTCATATCTCTGGCAATACTTTGTGTCCTCATGAGGTCTTGTGGCAATGAATTCTACAATATAATTGTGCAACATGGTACAATTCCTTTAATTGATTTTCAATTTCCTATCTCATTTTTTTTTATGTAGCTTTGTTCTTGAGGTATGAAGTGGGTAGAACAAACCTGACTAACATGTTAATATTACTATTTTTTTCTTATTCTTCTCTCTCTGGTGTTATTTTTTTTGTCCAGTGAAAAAGGTGAGCCTTTTTACTCTATCTTCCTCTGACCGTGCTCATGGTTCTTCTATGAACTCGCCTCCCCTCCCATGAAATTAAAGGTCTTTTGCTGGGGAAGATTTTTTCTATAGCACTTGTCATTCCGGAAGAGGTTAGACAATTGACTTGGATCACTGGCTTTTAATAGTCTCATATGATTTCCCATTCTGTTTGTTACTACGCTCTCCTATCTTGTTAGTTTTTGTTGACTGAACAGAGATTTGTGTAGAAAGATTTGCTTATAAATGAATTTTTGAGTGCTAGCATATTACCTGGAAAAGAAGAATAAGTTAGTATATGCTTATTTTCAGTAAAAGGTTATTCCTTGAGGGAGGCCTTTAAAATATGTAACTGTATTTATTTTTGTCTGGGTGACATCTGCATTTGGACTATCATAACAGCAAGTTAATTATGTAACAGTCCATTTGTGTAGAAATTCCGTGAACAAATTTATCTGGAAAGTCCATGGCAGCTGACACATGCATGGCATTGCACTGAGTTCATAAGTGCTTCTGGAATTATTTGGTATCTCTTTAAAAGTATTTACCAAGGTAAAAGGTGAAGGTGGCTCTTTATTTATAAATGCTTTCTGAAGATTGTTCTGTAACGTGCTTCACTTCAAAGTGAAGTTGCCAGAATGATTCCTCTTTTGCTTATGCATGTATTGTTTTTTTTTAAAGTTACAGTTCGTTTATACTGCTTGCTGATGGGCTGTTCAGTTAAGGACATCAGGAAACTTGTGTATAGAAATTTATTTAATTTCATTTCAATAATAAAAAGTAGTTAATTATATAAATGAAGTAATATTTAAGTTATTGTTTTTCATTTTGACTGGAGAATACTATATGTATATATTTTGGCTAATGTAAGATAGGAATCCTTGCATAAATTTCTAAACATTGGAGAGCCAAATTCATGTTGCTTTCTGTATTGGTAACAGTGATGCAAGTTAAATGAGCTGAAGATCTGCTGCTTGATGGACCTGTGTTATATTTCCTTATCTTCTGTCAGCCAGTCCTCAAAGGAGTTTACTGTAGATGAAAACATTTCTGTGGACAACCTCTATACTACCATTTACCTTAAGCTTACATGACTTCATGTCATATTCTCATATTTGTGTCTTTTGCTCTTTTTTTGTCACTTTCCTTCTATCCCCCATTTTTTTCTGCATTCGTATTTTCATATAGGCTTTGTTGTGTTTCAGTAGAAGCACGTTGGAAATGCCAGTCTGTTGCAGCTCAAAGTGCTATTGCAGTTCAGTGCTTTTCAGCAGTTCAGGTAGTGAAATTCAGAAAGCATAAGTTTAATAGTAAATTGTGTCCAATGGAGAGAAGAGGGATCAGCCTAGAGGCCTGATGAGCACTAGCTGGAGTTGTCACCACCTGAGGTCTCTGTCTTGTAAAGCTGGGATGTTCAGGTGCCTTGAGACCATGTTTTCAGGGTTTGTGGCTGGTGTGGGGGTAAGGGTCTGCTGGTGACTTCTTGCAGTGGGGTTTTCCCTGATCAACAACACTGTTGTTTGGCCACAAAGCTGTGATTGAAATCAACCTTATACTAAGCTGTGTTGCAGCCTCTCCTAAACAACAGTAACTGTGCTTATGCCTAGACCTTACTCTGTTGTGTCCTCAACAGTCAAGCAAAAATCTGGGATAAAATCTTGACCAAATTTGAGGTTTTGGCAGAAAATAATATTTGATTGCTTATTGTAAGTTCTGTCCTAACAGTGACTCCAAGGTGCCTGTGCCAGAATTCGTAAGGTATGAATACTTTCACGCTTTTGTCTTATGTTTCAATTGTTTTTACGTACCTTTTTGAACTATACTGACATGATATAAATTTTCAAACAGATTAACTGTATCATATCAAAGTTAATTTGATAAGAGAAGTTTTTCAGTATCAAAGATTTACATCTCTGTAATGTGATGCAGCATTGCTAATTTCTGTCCTGTGGTAAACAAGTTTTAACTTGTTTAAAGAATTTTACAGGGCATGTGTCTTCAAGTGCTAGTCATAAACAGCAAGTAACCCGTTTTTGCAGCTGTTTAGCAGCGTATAGCTTTTATGTTGGTATCTTGTCACAATAATGTTGCCCTTTATTTCGAAAAAGAAATAAAAATTAATCGTATCTACTGTTTTGCTGCTTGTTACGTCAAGCAAGTCCTAGTAAAATCAGAAAATACTTGTGTTAAAAATTGAAAGAAGAGACAAAGCTAACATGGTCTAATGTTATTTGATATTTTATATTATTCTTACCATGGGAAGGTGGCAGATCTGTAACTTTAATAGTTTTGCAGCTGATTTTTTTTGGTTGGTTGGTCTTTTTTGTGTTTTTTTTTTTATTTTTCCTTTTTAGGTGGTAGGATTAAGTAGGGTTCTTAAAGGTTTAATTAAAAGGTAAAATAAATCGAGTGGAAATTAAGTGTATGGCTGGTTCCCAATTTATTTTCCCCATAAACACCCCAACAATTTTAAAATTAGACTATGGAAATATATTTTCAAGCAAGGAAAAAAAACCCATTGCGTAGCAAAGTGCACCATTGGAGAACATCTCCTTCAGATGCTTCTATTTTACATGTTAGAGGGGAAAAAAAAAAACCAAACCAAAATCCAAACAACAAGTTGCAGATTCAATGTATGAATAAATCTATTTCATAGCGAGTTTCTCCCAACATTTAAAAATTACCTGAGAATTTTAGAAATAAACAATAAAAAGCCACCATACCTATGCTAAGTACTCTGGATATAACACAGGAGACAGACGCAGGTTAATATGTACTCTAAAAATAGGTTAGTATGAGGCTTTTTTTTCCCTTTTAATATTAAGAATTATGCTGCAGCAGTGCTGTCTTTAGGTATTGCTGCTTCTCTTGCTGTACAGCAATTGTTCCTGCCCTTACAGCAGCAAGCTAATCTTTCAGTGCAGCAGAGCGGCCATCTGTTCAGATACACTGTGAAGTCAAAAAAGAATCCAGAAGAAATAGTTTCTTTTTAGTCTGGGTCAGTTCCCGGAGTTGGTTCACAGTATTGTGATGTGAAAGTGTAACTAAAGGGACATCCCTTAATGCTGATTTATTACTTGACCCTTTAAATTTTTTAGATACAGACGGTGGTGTTGTGTATTGAAGCTGATTGCCACATGAAGGAGAACATTTTGGTGCCTGCCATTCCCCCTTCCTACCCATGGGTGTGTGTTCTTTGAGCTGACATTGGTGCTCATTTGACTCCAGAGTGAGCTAAATAAGCGATCTGGGTTGTCAAAACCCCTACTTACTTAGGGGGTGGGAGGTTTTTGATTTGTATTTTTGGTGTGGGTTGGTTGGTTGTGGTTTTTGTTGGTGTTTTTTTTTTTCTTTGTTTGGAGTATTCTGGGCTTTTTGTTTGTTTGTTTTTTTAATTATTATTTTATTTAATATCCTGCATCTGCTTACCGTTGGACCAACTGACAACCAGTGTTGGTGCAAGGGAAGTCACAATCTGGAATCAGGTTGGCTGAGCTATTTCTTAGTCAATAACATTGGCAATAATGCTACCTTCCTGAAAACCTCTTCTTCAATTTTCAATAGTTATTACATAAAAAAAGATTAAAACAGAATTTGAAGGAAGATATTGGGGCAGCTTCATGGAATTTTTCAGGAAATAGCTCTCAAAGAACAAAAAACATGGGAGAAGGCCCCAACCTGTTTTAGAAATGTAGAAGAGGGGCTCCAGATAGTTAACATGGGCAGGTCAGCATTTCTGTAGTGAATGAGATATGAAGGTGGTAGTAGAGACAGGTTGTGAAAGGCTTTGACAGTGAAATATGGTTCATACAGCTGTAATGAAGTTAAGGGAGAATGGGAACCTGGGTGAAAGTTTTAGCTATCTGAATGACCAATCACTCTTCTGTGTTGCATTCTTTTTCAGTGTGTTGCTAATACTTACTTTTGGTATAAATGTTTCTGTTTCTCATTGTTATGAAAATAACCTTGAGGAAGCAAAATGAGAATAAACTCTCTTAGAATTTCCCTGTATGAGTTCAGACTAGAAAATAATGGGGCCAGTTTAGCAACCAAAGGAGAAGGGTTTTGGGAATTGTCTACTTAGATATTATGGCAATCTTTTGCTGCAATATTTGTTTCATTTCTTTTGTTGTTGTCATCTTGGTGTTTTATTTCATTTTATGTAATGCTATAGGTAGTTCTGCTATACGTACCTTTCACTGGAACAAAAGCTTGAGTTGTAGATCACTCTTACTCTTATTTCACAATCATGTGGAATAATTTTTCTGGTGGTTAATTTGATTAAACAAAACCTAAATCTCAGAGTATCAGACTGTTCACATTTCATATGCATGACCTGTTCTACTGGAGTTGTTTTGAGCCTTTTTTTCTTCTACTAGCATAAGTGTATTGCACTGTAAGTACAGAACTGCATCACATAACATTGTGTGTTTTACTGGATTTATTGATTATTTTCCTACAAAAAGCTTTGTTATGACTTTACCAGCAAGGGGTTTGAAAGTTAGTATCATGAAATAGGTTATCTTCAGAGAACATCTGGTTTCTGTTAGATATATGTTGACATTGTAGATTTCTTTGTTGTTTCCTTGATGAGGGATGGGAAGACTTTTTGCTTGGATTTCTTTTTGAAAGAAAAGTAGCAAGGGGTGAGGAAAGTGGTTTTTTGATTTTTTGGGTGTGTTTTATTTGGGTGGTTTTTGGGTTGGTTTGTGGTTTTTTTTTTTAATGGCCACAAAATAACAGTATTGTAATATCAAGAGACATTGCAGACTAATTAAGCAGTGGCTAAGGATGTCCTGATGCAATTTTCTGAAGCTTTCAGATAGAGAGCTGGCAGTTTCTTCAAATTATTTCCCATTGCCAAAATCCCCATCCTTTTCTGTATTTTCTGGTTACCTAGTGATATATCTGTGAAGATAATGGTGAGTGGATATATATGTATGTATGTTAATTTAAAATCTGACTCTGTTGTGCTAAATTCTTGTGACAGAGTTGCGTGACTTCTGATCTAGCTGAATCACCCATGAAAAGGTTTTGCTACCATTTCTTTTTCCCTTCTCCCTTCCATTATCTGCTGTTGTGTGTGTGACCTGCCTCATTCCTCTTATTGACCATGTTACTGGTTTGACTGTAGAACTAATTCAACTTGCTATTGTAGCAAAAAACCTCCCCATTTTTGCTGGATATCATCCTTGAAGAAGGGCCCAGTGAACACCAAAGTTGGCTTGAGATAAGTGGTAAATGCAGAAGGAGATAGCAAAAATGGGACTAAATAATTTTGGTAGGGTGCTTTTTGATCTGTTAAGTCCTTCTTATGCGTCTTCACCCTCAGTTGTTGCAGAGTATGCTTAGCTTCTGCTGATGTTGGGACCATATCCAGAGCTGACAAAGGATTTCACAGTTCTTTGGACAAAGGCATTACAAAGGAGAAGATGATATTTAAATTCTTATCTTCTTTTTCTGAGCGACAAAAATAAGCCAGAAACAACTTTTGCAGCAGGAAGGATAAATTCTTGCATATATAATGTGTAAATATAGTATCCATTGCCAAAACATTTGGTCCTGCCTGTCTTTGAGATATGAATAAAATTAAGAATTTCAAATTCCACTTATTCACAGAAACAATTAGGAAAAGGCCTATGCTCACAAAATATGGAAATATTTTTGGAACACAAATGCAACTGCCAAAGTAATGTATGTGTCTTTTGCAGACACTATGAAAGCCAAAGACATTATTGGATTCTGTTTTGGTAACATTGCCTCAGGAGGTGGAGTAGCTTTCTTAATTGGAAACACATATATCCCCGTTTACTGAAATAAATTAATTGGACCGGCGTACACTGTAGCATGGAACTGTCAGTTGCTTAAGTGGTCGGGCCACAGCCGCAAGTGATACTGAGAGTAGTGCAGATTTTTCAAGTTATTACATTTAGTGGAAGCTCAAGGTAGAATAAAACCATTAGTGGAGACTTTGTTACTTTGCCAAACAGGTTTAGGTAAAAGAGATCTAATTCACTCCTTTGAATAAATTTTATTATTTAATGATTTATTTTTTTTTGTGATGCACTGTGTTGGACTGAAAATCAACTTCTAACACAAAACGTAGCCAGTAATGTATGAAGTCTTTCATTAAAAGAAGGAAAAATGGCAATTTTAGAAATGCGCAGCTATATAGCTGGAATTCACAGAATGACGCTACAAAGGCTGGTTTGGAGATAATTAGCAGGCAAGCTTTAATTATATAATTGCCAATTATTTCACAATACATGACTTCTTCCTTCTGACCTACACTGTGTGGCATCTTGCAAATGTTTACATTTTATGAGGACTGACTTCATAAACATTAAGTAACTAAATTTTAGTGTGGTAAATTATGTTCTTTAAAATGTGTATTTTAACAATATTTCAGTTTCCAAATGTTGTACCTTAGGCTTCTCCCAGTCTTTTGTATTTTTGTCAGTGCAAAAGGAGTGGAAAGATGGGTGACCTTACAAAATAAGGATAAAAATCCATCGCATCTATCGGATGTAGAAAAATCCATCAGTACCATCTTGTCTGCTCTATTCCTGAGGTTGGACAAGATGGAGAAAGAATCAGTTCATTGTTGTGCGTTTTTTCAGGCATATTGAAGCCTACCTGATTGTACTGAAACAGCTTTTAAGCAGTAACTCTTATGTTGCATCAGTTTTCTCAATAAGCGTGTTCACATTTACATTATTGTTAGTTTGACCCAGGAAAAAGTGTAGCACGAACGTTGTTCTTTGAGGCACATGAAAATAGATGTGAGAGATTTGCCACATTATTACAAAATCTCTGTTCAAATAACAAGAGACAAGAGGAGTCATTTAAGTTCTGAAGCCATTAGTCAAATATTAAATTCAGGTTCAGCAATCTTAAGGGTAGAAATTAATGAACAATTAATCACGATATTGACTTTTATTTCATGCCCTTGAGAAATTTGTGCAGTGGTAGCTGATATTTGTGCTGGTAAACATGCATGTCTTATGAAGAAGGCACTCTGATTAATGAATTCATATGAATTCAACCAAAAGATTGCAGTTAATAATTTGTCACAATTATGATGCATTAAGTACTAGGTAGCTTTATGTAGCACATTTCAGTGATGTCTTCTTTCAGTGCCTACATGCCTATCATGGGTAAGCCACAAAATATTCAGCAGTTCCTTCTAAATATATCCCAATGCCTTCCAAAAAAAGTGGCATTGTAAATTACATGCTTCTGAGAAATTAACCACGTTGAGTGTTTTCCTGCTTTGTTATTGCTAAGCAGTTAGAGTAAATTTTTACTGCAAAACCGCTCTCTTGGACTTAGGAACTATTTGAGGTCATCTACAGAAGTTAATACCTGTATTTGTGCTAACCATATCGATGGAGGGAAGTGTTTATACTCTGACTTCAAAACTATTTTAAAGCTTTTATCCCCTCTGATGACTTCTGAAATTATGATATTGTATGCCATTATTCTCCATTTATCTTTGGAGGGGGGAAAACAATGATGACAATGCGCACACATCTAAAAAGAATCTAAAATAAATTATCTGGATCCTGCATTCTGTTTTTAACCTCTGAGCTTTATTCCTGTTATGATTGTTAAGGAATACTGATGATTTTCTATACTTGGCTGGTTTGAGCTAAGTTGAAATAATGAAAGGAAGCTGGTTATCAAATGAACATTCTTAAGGAGTGCCTTGCCATTAATGTCTTCCCTTTTCAACCCTGATTTTGGAAATCTAACCAATGAGATTATGTGTTTATTTTCTGTGTGTCAAAAGTTGTTTTGTTATGTATTATTTGTCCCTGTAGCATAGAACTTTTGTTAAGAAAACAACAAAAATATTTTTATGTGTTTTGTTTTATTGTTTTGGAAATTGTTTTGACATTCTCTTATGATTTGAAGTCACAGTTTGTCTTTGCCTCCAAGCTCTAAGCCTAAACCCTGCTACCAAGAGTGCATGCAATCCTGACGTGAGTGTATGGAAGAAAAGCATTTCAAAGTTGATTTGATTTATTGTCTAAGAGCTTCAGAAGCCGATAAAGATGAATGAAGATACTAATTGAGGAAAGAGCTTGTCATTCCATGGCAGTTAAAAGGACAGCAAGGTTATAATATATTAATGTGTAGGAAATGAAAGCACAGCTTTTTACTGTGCAGTTGCCATCAAAAGGTGTTGGTTGTGCTGTGTTCTTTGTGAAGGTGGTATGAACTATACATTTGTTATCACAAGAGTGAGACATCCTTGTTAACTTTAGTTTATCTGTGAAAACTTACTCATGTGATTACAAATGTCTGAAATTTTTTGGTGTACTAGGCTTACATGCTAAGCTTGCTTATGATGACATAGATGAGCACTGAAGTAAATTCATTTAAATTTGTGAATTGCTTGTGTTGTATAAAATCTACAAGCAAAAAATGCAGATTTATCTTTCCAGAAAAAGATATGCTTGGTTTTGTTCATCACTATTGAGATGACCAATGTAAGTGTTGTTTTGTTAAAACTGTAAAGCTCTTCTGTAGTAGGTGATGGACTTCCATTACTTCCTTTGCTTTGTTTTTCTAGGATTTTCCTGTTGTTTGTGATGCTGTTTTCTGTATCTTTTGTTTAGCTTTTCTAAATGCTTTGCTCAGTGGTGAATTTCCCCTCCTAGTTCATTGGTTCATTTTTTTTTTTCTAGCAAATGTAGACAATAGAACTGTCTTGTGTCAGATCTAATATATCAGATCTAATAACTTTCAGTGTATAAAGCTAAGGGTATTTAGTTAACCTCAAAAGAGTAAGAATCACAAGAAACTGAAATACCTGGGCTTTTCAAGAATACTATGTGAGCTATTTCTCTAAGACACCTTTTCCATCAGTGGAAACATTAGCACTGATTAAATTTTTCACTTCAATATTCAAGGAACAACGTTCAGCTGCTTTCCTTAATTTTCTGTGTGTTTTTTCCTTTTTTAAATATGCCAATCCTGTAACTTTCTGGTATTGTGCTTTGAGGTCATGGAAAATATTTTCCATTTTCTTCATTGGTGCTAAATAAAGGGATTGTAGATGATGGAAACAAAAGTTGTTCATATTTGACATTATATTATATCTATGGCATATGGTTCTCCTTTCAATTTTAATTTTTTCTGATGAGCTGAAATATTTTTGGTACATTTATGTTTGCATTTCTTCCCTTTTTTGATACACTGTCCTCTGTGGAATACTCTCAGTGGAAACATATGTTCAGAACTTCAAAGTAATTACACTATTACTAAAAGCTTCATAATCAGATTACTGAAACTAAATGTTGAAAAAAAAAAATTGATTTTTCCTTTATCCAATCATATCAGTTTCATTCCAGTCTCCTCTCCAACTGATTGAAGAAACATGGCAGGACAAAGTCAAATACTGTTTAGAATGTCTATGTCTGGTATAGACCAGTTCCTGAAGAAACAAAGGGAGGTTAGGCCAGTTTTTAGTCTGAGAGAGCAAGATAAAAAATAAATTCATGTATTGCCCATTTTAGCAGTAAATTTTTAGTTATGGATACCTCTACCTGGGAAACTGGATGGGGATAACTGAAGCACGAGCTTATCTCTGTATGATAATTGACCCTCTTTCTCTGAAGTAACAGGCTCAGTATGTATCTAAGCTGCTTTGTTCACAAAATAATGCCTTTATTACCTTTTTTTTCTTCCTGTAAGAATAAATTTGTTAGGCTACAACCACTTGATCACATGTTGAAAAAGTTATTTCTGGGAGCAGTTTTCAGGGTCTAAGATACCGATTCATAAATTATATAAAAAAAAAGTAAAATAAACCCATTCGTTTTACTCTAGCACAGTCAGGACACAGGACTCCAAAATTTCTTAGTCAGATTTACAAGGTGTCAAGAACAGGAACTATACCTAATCTTCTTTATTCTTTATCTTTTGTAGCTTATGTGGAAAATACAATGTCTTTTAAAAACATGAGTTATTTTCTTAATGGTCTTGAACAAAAAGACTGTGTCTGTTATGGTCTTACCAGGCCCTGGGTATAGCAGTCTGTTGACATGGTACATGTTTTTTTTCCTTCAAGCTTTACGAAGCTACAGGCTGACCTTTGAGTTGAGTATTTTGACTTACTTTACATAATTTTTAAGGTATTTTATTGATAGCAACTCTGCTACTGGAAGAGAGCTAGCTTTAGCCTGGTTTGTGCTTCATGTAAACAGATGAAGTTCTGAGGCAGACAAATTCTAAAATTGATTAATGATTAATGTTTTAAATTTTTAAATTTTGGGGATTTTTTTTTTTTCATAGGCTGCTTCTCATTCTCAACACAATAAAATAGCAGATGAAGCTGAAAAGTTTCTTTTACAGTACTTTTCACAATTTCCATTAGAATTATCTTGTTGGAAGCAAATATCCCATCTGGTTTACTCCTTAACACAGCAAAACTCCTTAGTGAGCTGTGTGGCGGAACCTGGCTGAATTCCACACAATAAGGCTCTTGGCCCTAAGCAAGATGAGCACAATCTGTTTCCCATATTTCTAATAAAGGAAAAGAAGAGTTTCTTCATTTGCTTTTTTGTTGTATAATGTTTACACTTTATGCCTTCTTTTCTTAGAATAGCTGCTTTCCTGCTGTTCTCCATTCTTTTTTTTTCGGTACAGGTAAAATGAAAATGCATTACAGCCTTATAAAAGTACCAAGTGCTGCTCTGGAATAACATTAAAACTCAAATTTTTAAAGTATAAAGCAGCGCTTTGGCCACATCAGTCTCATTAAACATCTGAAGCTTTGGGGAGGCACTTCAGGAGCCATTTCTGTTGCCTTATTTGTCCTGCAAATAAACACAAGGCTTGAGTAACCTGTACTAAAATCAATGGGAGTCACAGAGCTGAACCCAGCACTGCTCTGAAAGTTTACCTGTGCTGTCTGAATTCAGCTAACTGCTTCAGTCCGTAACTTTATTCTCCTATTTGTACCCGAGAATTATTGAGAATCATATATACTTAACAGAAGTTGATTTTGACAGTCACAACGGTTCCAACATATGGTTTCCATTCCTGATTTTTCACTATTAAGAATTTGGCTTTTTTCTTTCATGCAAGTGAAGTTGAAAAAATTAAGTACTCTTCTTGAGTATTAGAGGAACTATTGCTATAATTCTGGTAAGGAGCGAAGGCATCCTTGCTTATTACTATGTGGAATGGGTATTCAGTATCAATTCCCATTTAATTTCAAATGTGTTATTTTAGAACTGTTCATATAATCAGTTCCATCCTGAACTAAGAGAAAGCAGACAGCCAGCTGTAAACCAATTCAGGATGCAATTGCCACACAGAAAAAAAATCATTTGATTTCATGTGAATAGTGCTTTTGAAATCTTATTTAATTTCTAGACGTGAATATGATTAGGCAGCCCTTTGAAGACAAAGGACTGTGTGCACAGGGAGAATTTTGATTTACTTTGCCATTTGTGTGAACAGAGGGGCTAAGATACAAAATCAAGAATGTTGTTTGTTTTCTTCATACATTTTATCTATGTGAAACTGTTGTGCATATCTACTTGCTGCATGTCATTACTAGAGAATTAGACTTTAACTCAACAGTGATGGCATAGTCAAATACGACAATGGAGATTTCTTCAGAAGGAAAGTTTGGGTCACTTTTATTGGTTTCCAGCTGGATTTAGACATCAATTATCTTAGGAGAAATAAGCGACTTTTTGAGAAGGTTTGTCAACTGTTTTGCCTATAAGGCAGTAATGAAACGCTGTCCTTCAGGTTTATGTCAGGAATAACAACCTTCCTGGGCTAATACATTTCTGAACAGGGAGTGAATGAGGAACACAAGGGTATTGTGTAGATGGTACAGAATCAGTATCCAAAAGTCTGACCCTCCTTATTTTCTCCAACATAATCAGAACTGTTTAATCTAAAATTTGCCTTTACAAGTAAATAGATAATATATCTGGGGAATGATGATACAGGCAGTAAAGACTGTCTTTTCTGTATGTCAAAAGCGTAGTAGCAAAACACACAGTCCTGCATACCTCTGAGGCTTTGACCTTTTTAGCCTTTATCTGTGCTGCACACTGACTGCAAGTTACAGCAGGCCACTCACTAATACCTTATTTCTTAATACCAGTTCTTCAAATATTGTAACCACTTCTCCAAAATGTCAGATCCAAGCATTTCAAAATTATAGTGATAAATGAGGGAGGCCAGACCAAAGCCTATTTAAGCCTAAAGGTGGGGATGATTTGGGGTCAGTTACTTCTCCCAAGTCACAGGTGATAGGACAGGAAGTGGCCTCAAGTTGCACCAGGGGAGGTTTAGATTGGATATTAGGGAAAATTTCTTCACTGAAAGGATCATCAAGAATTGGAACAGGCTGTCCAGGGAAGTGGTTGAGTCACCATCCCTGGAGACATTTAAAAGATGTGTAGGTGTGGTACTGAGGGACGTGGTTTAGTGGTAATTTGGCAGTGCTAGGTTAACAGTTGGACTCGGTGATCATAAAGGTCTCTTCCAACTGAAACGGTTCTATGAAAGCACTTGCTGGAGGTGAAAAGCAAGAGGGAAGAATTTTTATTCTTTAAGTGTTGTTGCTAAAGATACAGAGTTTTCCTGATTTGTACTTCTATGTGGTGGATATGGGGAATCTGGGAAGGAGAGTCCTACCTTTTATCCTCCTCTTGGTTGGAGGTGGTGACTTGTTTTTCCTTCCTGATGCTTTCTAGCTTTCCCCTCGCTTTCAGCCATTCATACTGTTTTTATTTTTCTGAATAATATAACAATAAACTTTCCCCTTCCTGCTTTTTCCTGTGTCCAGCACCATTCCAAGGGCTGTGTGGCCATTGTGGCTGTTCCTTCACTTTATTTGAATGAAGCAATGGTGGTCTGGGTGAGTTTGAGCTTCATGTGGAGGCTTACCAGGATCTGGCACTTTACATAAAATTGGCACTCTTGAGTTCTCAAAGGTGTGTGTCTATGAGATATTTATATAAGCGATGGCTCTGCCATCCTTTTGTGGCAGCATAGAAGCATAGCTTCTTACAAGAGTAACCTCATATGAAGATGTTAATCAGTTCTAATTCATGTATAGGAGACTGACTCAGTTTTTCTTTTGAACCTAATGGCATTTGGGTTCCACATTTTGTTATCTGTGGAGCCCAGTTTTTTTCTAAAAGTCTCATGTTAAAAAGTTTTAAAGTATTTCTGAAACTCAAATAGGTGACCAAGAAGTTGCAGTCTCTTATGCTATATGAAGGACCTAGAGTATTGGCAACAAGTACTTGGGATTTTTGTCTGTTTCTTCAACTGTCCTAGGTAAAAATTTCTCAATAAGTATTTCAGTAACATGTGTTTCTTAAATTCAATACTTTAAGTTATTAGGTAGGGGTTCAAAGGTATCTTTCCCATTTTTCTTTAAATTAAGGCTTTTCTTGTTTTTCATCCTTCCTTAGCGAATTAAATTGTCCAAATGTGTGCGAGTACAACACTCTTGAGAAATGACAAGTGATACTGATTTGTCGTCTCCTCAGTAGTTTGTGTTTTTTGTTTTTTGTTTTCATTCCTATCTACAGGTGTGTGCAAGATAGAATAGTCCATAGTCACCTAGGTGTTTGCCTTCAAGGCCCAGGAGATAAGCTTTGTACCAAAAGAAGAACAAAAAAAAAAATCAAATCTCAGTGACGAGTATTTGTATTAAACTGTCTCCCCCCTCCTTGTCCCCCATAAAGATGAGCACACATAGATGTGGATTGTCGTAAAGCTGAGCATATGTACACAGTTCTTTTCATGCTTTGGATTAGGTTTTTGTCTTAGCCAACTGGGTCCAGGGACATCTTTTTTCATTTCCTTCTTGACACCTGTGTAGAAGACGGTATAAAGCTCACATGAAGTAACATTATTGCTCATACAAGTGAAATCCAGTGTTAGTGTAGTAGCAGATTCAAAAAATGTGTTTGTGGGCAGGAAATGCAGTTAAAACACTAACAGTGTTTCCTCTTGTTACTTGAAGGAGTCAAAGATGGGTTTCTGATTTTCATGTGACTAAAATTTTTTAGTGCATAAGTCATTATTTTACTCAAAGAGCGGACTAATCTTTTGAAGTGGACTTGCTTTCCTTCTGCATCAGAATTGTCTAACTCTGTAAGTATAAATCTCGTTTCTTCCGTGGTGTTTTACTAATGCGTCAAAGTGAATTTTGCTCCATTGACTAAATGACAAAAATGCAGTTTGTGTGTCTAATCCCTACCTCAATATGCTTATAGTGAATGCCATTTTTTTGTGAATCTGTCCATCTAGTTAGTGTCACGTACATTGCAGTCAAATGTGTTAGTAATACATGACATAATTCTGTATGAGCCATCTATTCCACGACCATGAAGAGTGAAGTCTTGTGTTCTTTATTTACGTATGGTAATTGGTGTTGATTGTAACTGTTTTAGTAGTAGGTATTTTTTACTATAGTAAAAAAAGTTCCAATTCCAAATAATAATATTTTTACATCATAGGTATGTTTAATGGAAGAGACCTTTGTTTAGTCCTTAATTGAAGTAAAATATTCTTGTTAAAGAGGTCTATTTCAGAGTAATGAGAGCATGAATAGCTAAATGCGTGGAAATTTGACACTTAAAATCTGCAGATAAGCCAAATTTCATTAGATAGAAGGAATTTTGTTGTTTTCACTGATCTGTTAAATTAATATTAACTTTTAGAAAGGGATGTAGAATGCTGGATTTAGCCTGAAAATTTTAACAATCTGAATTCTTCAGGGCAGTCTGAATTCTTCAGGGCTTTCAGGGTCCCTGAGTTCATGGTAGGCTCCTTCTCATTTTGATGGTAACACTGTTTATCTGACTTTCCCTGTTTAAGTTATTTCAATAAGAATAATGCCTTAAGAGTGATGCCCCTGTAGTGAACTAAGGAAGTTGCCATGAATTATTAATAACAAACAGAGTTTAATGTGGTTTTATAGCCCCTGAAGGAGTTGGAATAGTGTACTCTGTAAAACCATTCAGTTCACCTGATCTTGACAAATTGGAAGCATCAAAAACATACTCCTACTTGTTAACACTAAAGGGGAGAAAAGGTGACTTGGGAATGCATCAGTATTTAGCCTTCTTGTAGAATTTGAAAAGGATAATGGTGAACAGTGTTCCATAACTAACTGTCTCCTATCCTTGTGCTTTAATGCACTTGGCTAATGCTTTTCTGTGAAGTTAACCTTTATGGCTTCATTTGTATTTCACTGAAAAAGAAAATGGCAAGTTTGTGATATTGCATCTATTATTTATGCTGATAATATGCTACAAGTTAAAAAGTGTTCTCTGGAGCAATAGAATTGGTAACAAAATCCTCCCAATTATTTTTAAAAACAGTGTTGTCTTAACAATAGATCAGCCAAGCTAAAATTATTTTGAAAATGCATTAAGAATTCCAGAATTGGTGAAATATACAAAATTCTAGTCTGTTTCAGTGCAACAAAACGTAAATCTGCTGTTATCTTCAGGTGGGGTTTTAGACTTCTTTTTAGATTCTGACAACTAAGATCTGGCCAACCTTACTGTGGCCCTTCAGAGGTTACTGCATGCAACAGTCAACAATACACTTCTGCCAGAGGCTACTGCTTTTAAGCATAGTTAGCAGAACAAGGGCCATGTTGAGACGCTCTCCACAGCTGCTACAGTCCGCAATTGGGCATCACCTGGAGGATTATCTTTTCTGAGTTCAAGAATGGTCCATCCTGATGCGTAGGAAGTGTGGCATGGGTTAACAAGGAACTGCTGATAAAACACTACGATAAAACGGAAACATGCATGAGCTGGAAGCAGCTGAAAGCAGGGTCAGGTGACCCAGGAGGAATAGAGACACTGTCCAAACGTGCAAAGATAAGGTTAGGAAAACAGAAGCCTAACTGGAGTTCAATACGGCCAGGGGTATGAAGGGCAAAATGAAGGGATCCTGCAGGTCTATCAACTGCAGAAGGAAATCTAGAAAGCAGGGCACAAAAATGCATTCGCTCTGCTAACCATTCTGGAGTGCTGATGTTTAGCTAACTAAATAGCTTCAAGAACATAGTGTCTTCAGTTGTAGCTGTGTGGTCAATAAATGCAAATTATATATCTTATCCAAGCAAGTGATTTTATATTTCTCTGCACCAAAAGAGGTACCTTAGAAATGATCACTTAATTGAATTATTCCTCTCCGTTTTCCCCTCTTCCATCCTCTCTTCCACACATTGCTTTTATTGAGAGTGATATAGGTACACTGTTAATAATTTGGAAACTTTTCAAAAAATGGTTTCCATAAAAATTATGATGAAAACCTGAAATATCACCTAGCATGGTGAACTTAAGAAAATATTGGAATGTGTTTCCATCTCTTCAAGGTTAGAAAATTTTGCATCTTTCTTCCGTGCAGACTTGCTGTCTTCTGCCATTTGCTATGGAGAAGAAAGGATGGTTTTGAAGTTCCTGAGTAGTGTTAAACAAAATGTGGGGTTTTTTTATTTATTTTGTGGCCTATTATGAAAACACTTTTCCATGTGAAAGATACCTCTGTACTCAATGATACAATTTGTAATCGTTAAACTAAGCCAGGAGTTGTAACATCCATTCGTTTGTGATAGGAAGGGATATTTCAGGTTGACTTGCCATTATAAGCCTGATTTCCTAGAGTAAACCTTTATTCCACTTTTATGTGAAGGGGAACATTATCCTAGTAAAGGCAGTTTTGATAATTTAGTCTTTGTATAAATAAATACAATTCAGCAACTGGTAGCTAACTAGAAACAACATTAGTTTTGTTTTTCCAATAGTACTAGTTCGATAATAGGAGAAAAACCTGATGTCCGGTAAGAGTTATTACCCTATTTGAAAACTGAGATTTCAATTAAAACAGTAAAAATGGGTTTGGAGACAACATGTTAGACTGAACTTACAATAGCTGTAGAGCTGGCACACATTCTGCTGCCCTTCTAAGGAGGCAGGTGGCATCTGGCCGAAGGTGAGGTATGCAGAAACAGGCAGTAATATCTCAGCTCTCCCATCTAAGTGTTATGGAACTAGTCTTAAAAGTATTTCTCCGAGATGATGGCAGGAGAGAGGGAATTTACCATCTAGAGAATCCATTGGATTGTGAATTTTGTTTCCTTCTTCCATATTAGCTATTAGTTTAAGAGTAGATCTTTATTTGGTTGTGCTTACTTTCATTATATAGTTTCCTATGTGTTGGCACCTTTTTTGTGGGTCATATGTTTCATGGTCAAAAAAATTTGCAAAGAACCTTTAAATTAAATATGTGTTTGGTGAATGTTTCTTTATGCCAACAGGCTGAAAAATAACTTACAGTCATAAACTTGTACTCTTTCACATCCAGCTAGCAGACTGGCATACCTGCTTGCTATTCTTTGGTAGGTATATTGATTTCAGTGAGGGCAATGCTGGAACTATTCATATATGAGCTGCTATTAGAAGCTCAAAAAAGATTAATAATGTTGAAAATTCTCATTTAATGGCAATAACATTTGGTATAAGAGTATACTAAAACCAAATATTACATTAAAATTAGCTGTCATTATAGGCTAATATTATTTTAACTGATTAAGTTTGTAACATAGCAGTGTTTAAAGGAAAATTTTAAATTTGCTGTTTCAGGAAAATCAATGTTGGCATTAAGTCATGGATTTCTACTGAAAAAAAAAAAGACTTGATTAATTTTGTGTTGTGAGGAAGGAATGGAATTCCATGCTTTGAACAGTCATGTTCACTATCTGGAAAGTGAATTAGGTCATACCTTTATCTCCTTGCTGAAATAAAACTTACAGTCTCAGTCTGGTCTTAGAGGCTATAAAGCAAGACACTGAGGTCAAAGAAGTTGGTGTACCTCAGCGAACAAAATCAGTCTTTCGTAGCATTCATAACATGTCAGTAAAATATAGCTTATTTGAAACAAAGTCTATTAATTTAGAATTGATTGGAGCATCTTCACATAATGATGAGGGTAAATCAAGAAAATTAAATGGAATCTACAGTGTGAAATATATTAGCAAGTATAAACTGCAGAACATGTTACAACAGATGACACTTTTTCTTAAATAACATGGTGCATATAGATAAATCTCTTTAATTAGATTTCCTTATTTACATTGAGTTCTATAGTAAGAATGTCTCTAACTGTAAATTAATTTTTGATTGAGGTCTGGATCATTTAAACAGTTACCTGCTTTTGCATAGGTGTTTAATCACAATGGCAAAGTCAATGAAAAAAAGTTCTGTGGGGTTTTTTTTATTTGGATGTATTAATATTTGTTTAATGTTAAGATAGACTTCAAAATCGATATTAAAAATTTTGTCTTGTTTTTACTCATTAGAGTTACAAGTAGATGTTAAGCATTTTATATCTTTTAAGATTGTTGAATAAATTCTCCTACTTCGAGTTTTAGATAGATTGTAGTAACTGAACTCTTTATTAGTACCTTATAGTGAGATTATGCCTTGGTTGACTTTTATTCTACTTGCTAACTTTTCTAAATTTTCTGTGTGAATGGAATTATTCCTTCAGCATTTATGCTGTTTCCAATATATACTGATCTTCCAGAAACTTTTAAAATTGATATTCTGATATTAGGGTACACATTGTTCTAATTATGCTAATATTGCATAAAGATATTTTTAACATTACACATTTCTGAATGTAGACCAACTGAATATTACTACAGCATGATGATCAAGTATTCCAAAAGTAAGGAAATACTGGAATTAAGGTTTTCTGTGTACCTTTTCTGCTCGTGTACATTTTGATATTATATATAGTATTGTAATTATATAATAGATATGATAAGCTGGCTTATGCAGAAAAAGCATGATGGCTGCACTAGTGTGTTGTTTGATGCAGGAAAAAATAGGTCTCATCAGTAAGCATCAAAGTTTCCTAGAGCTAGTAAAGTATGTAAGTACAGTAATGCTGCTTTGAGTACCGTGTTAGCTGAGGTAGAGCTGACATGGCTGTCTCTGAGTAGGCTAGCACTGTGCTGAGTGTATGCCTGTGTGTTTCTGCCTCTGTAATTCCTCCTTGTGCAATACCTCGGTATTGAATGTGTCTAATTTATTGTGGCTATTGAAATCTGATTTGAAAACTGGATAGATGATCTTGCCCATGATGATAAGAATCATGGTGTTGGAATGTTCCCTAATGCATTCCATTGCTTCTTGAAACAGGATTTTATTTTATTTTTAAATATTCCTTTAATAGAAAATTTCTTTCTGGATATTTAAAACTCAGTAAAGAAACAAGGAATTGAATTAAGGTATTTCAATAGGAAACACAGGCAATATAAATAATAAACTGTTATACATCTTGCTTATAATACGCAGTCTCTGCTTATGCTTAGCAATAAGCCACAAAAATACATTTGTCCTGAAACCATCCATTTACCTTTATGCCAAGAGATGCACAAGCAGTTGGGTTTTATAGTATATTTTGTTTTTTAACTTAAAACACTTGAGACAGGAAAAAAAAAATCTATTTTTTTTTTTAAACTGTAAGAATTATGGCTGTGAACTATTGTTCCGTTACTAGAACTTTTATGGATCTCTCTGTCAAACTTCAGGAGAAAAATAGTTTTAAACTATTAGGAGTGTATTTGGAAGTCCAAAGTGCTGTTCAGAAGGATGTAAACAGTGTCAAAAGGACAAGTAGAGGCTTTTGTTTTCTCTGTATGCACCTACAGCTGAGGGGACATCAGTTGGTCAACTGAGACTGTTGGTTTTGGAATATTAGCCTTCAAACTAATGTTTTCCCAACCTTGTAGCAAGTTATTCTAGTTAACATACTCCAGGGTTATAAAAATTTAGAGCATTTAAAATGTATCGCCTTAAAAAAACTCTGATTGCATGCTCAAATTTGTGATAAAATTCTATCTTCCTGTGATAATTTTATCCTACGTTTTCAGACTTCCTCATTATGTATCATTCTCTCATGCACTTGTGCTCTGATAAGATCATGTTTGGAAGTAAGTTCATGGAAAATTTCAAGAAAAGAGATAGGAAAGACTGGAAGTAAGCATGCTCTTTTATACAGTCAATTTAACTTTTAATTTTAGTGCAGAATAGTGTCTTCTAATTTTTTATTTTATTTTATTTTAGATTGCAATATTTATTCTGGCCTAAACTGATTAGCAATGAAAGCTAGTTATCTAAGGATGTGAAGTTAGTTAACAATTTCTATCTACATCCTGAAGAAAAATGGTCACATTAGCATCCTAGCAGTAACCTTATTGGCAGTATTGGCAAAGTGATGATTAGAATGCATCACCTTCCTAATTCTTAGTTTGTTCGGGGTAGTTATTAGTAGGTGAAGCAATTAGTGGAGATTTAGTTAGAAGGGAAGGGTTTGATTCATTACAAACTTAGTAAATCTTATTGTTAATTCTCATTAGTTCCTTATAAACAGTAGGCTCTAAGCTAGGGCTTATCCAGCCTTATGATGACAGAAATTCCTGTTTGAATATATATGGAATGAGAACACTTATATCAGCAAAGGCCCCAAATTATCCTTTTTAAAAGAATTTTGGAGGGAGAGTAATAGTTAATTATTAGAAATACACACAGATAATGTGTGGAGTGAACAATTATCTATAACAAGATCAGAAGACAGATAAAAATGCAATGTAATATTTTTAGAAAATTAACTAATTAGGGGACTTGATTTTGGAAGTTCTAGTGACAGGGTCTAAACTCTAGAAAATGGCAGTGCTGGGGTGGAACAGATTATTTGAACTCTTGGTCTTTTGTTTCTTCCTGAAGAAAAGAAGCTGTTATGAAGTGGTGGAACTGGCATGCCACAACTAAAAATACCGGCAACCTTTTCTTGCTTCCCTCTTGTTTTGCTTGATCTCTCTTCCTTGCCCATTCTTCCACTCACTGTGAATCTACAGCAAGGAGAGGAAATGGCTGGCAAATAAAATAAATATGGCAAATATTAAGACAATATTGCCTCAGTCACATTTGTTCCAAACATCAAGTGCTAATTTCTTCCCACATTTCAAATTTATGATTGGATCAGAAAATGGCTGAATAAATTATTTAATATATTTAATAATATATTAAATTTAAATAATTATATTTAAACCTTTTACTGGACAGATAGGTGAAATGAAATGTACTCAGTGATTTTAATATAAGACTTTTTATAAGGAGAAACTTTGGTAAGTTAGTAACTTCTATACATTGCATGCTTATATACTGCAGTAAGTTTAAGGAGTAACACTTGGATTTGAGCTTGTACTGGATTTTGCAACATTTAAAAACAACACAAGTACGAAATAAAAATTGTTCCTAATTCTCACTTACACACATGTACTTCAAATTTATTTATCAATGCAAGCATAAATATTTTTACTCTGATTTTTGGTGTGAAAAATAGAAATTACGTAACAGTTTACAGCCTGTAATGTTCTGGGTAATGTGTTGCTATCACCATGATACTGGTTAGCAAAATATAAATAGCTCTCCAGTTTGTAATGATAAGTTAGTTTACACATGTTAACTTAAGCTTTTCTTATGAAGGACAAAGAAACATCTAATTTCATTTAGCACTGTCAGTAGCTGATGTATTAGGATTACTAAGCATTCATATTAGTTGTTTTGGCCCTCTGTACAGTCAGGTTGCAGTTTCATATCACGTGTTAAGATGGGTAGGCAAAACTAAAAACAGATAAGTTATCTCTTCCAACTCCTTTCATGTGCCAGTACTCTCGCTTGTCTCCAGTGTTGAGCTGATTCAGAAAGCTTAAACTGGCAGAAAGTGTTCATGTTTTTCCCTTTGTGCTAGTTGTTGTAACTTTAGCTCCCCTGAACTGGCTTCCAGTGAGACCAGATGAATACCAGGAGGTGGGGGCAAGCAAAGTGAAGCAAGTACAGAGGAGAGGTACTTCTGAGAACAACTCTGAAATTTTGGCTTCTGTGTATGGCTAAAGGCTACGAATAGGACACGTATTCATGGTTACAACTGAATTTTGCTCGCTACACATACTTAGCATCTGTACAAGAATTTTAGTTGAATACGAAGCTGGTCACCCATAGAAGCATTGGAGTGACTTTTTGAGGGTCTGTTTTAGACACTTAGATCACTTTCACTTGTATAAGTACTTCGAAGCTTGCTTAGCAGCTTTTAAAAGCCTTATATGCTACTGCAGCTGTGTTAAGCAATGTTAGAGTTTTCCTCTGTGCATGAATTAACACATCTTGTCTGCTCTGTGATCTGACGATGCTCATTGAAGCCAATGGCAAAACTCCAGCTGACTGCCCAGGGATCTGAATGAGTTGCTTCATCATGTTATGGAGTTATCACTCCTGGACACGTCTGTGGTTAATATAGGAGCAGATTTGGATTCCAGATGCTTTGTAAACTTGGTCCTGAAAAAGACTTTGTGCATAAATACTTTATAGGATATTGACTTAAGTTCTTAGCGTTTTGCTGGTAAGAGACTGTTTTAGGCATATGCTGTAGTACTCGCTGATCTGATATCCACTGTTCTGTGCCCTCTATTACCTGAACCCTAGAGCTCCAAAGCATTTCCATTGAGTCATTCCTTTAAGCACAATAGAACTATTTTTGAAAGTGTTAAATCTCATCTCACTTGTCAGAGCTTTGCTGGGAGATACTTCAAAGCCACAGAAGAATTTCTGTACAGTTCCCAGTACTAGATGCAGTTAGCACTGCATGCACTGACACCTATGGAGAATAGCAGATATAAAATAAGGAGTAAATTAAATGAAATGCACTTGATTCAAATGGAACAGTTAAGAATCATTCCTGAATTTTAATGTTGCTTTGTTGATTCATACGTTGTTTAACTTCTTTTTAGATTTTTATCTTTAATCTTTTTTTAAATCTTGCAAGGTTTTTTTTTTTTTATAAGGGGATATTAAGAGCCTACCATAGGATTGAATGAGCGTCCAGTGTAAGTCCTGAGAAGACAGTCAAATGCCAACAGTCTGATTTCAGATGCATATGTGTTTATTAAATGTTCATTTATAAGCCCCACAGATTTTAAAGATTTTAATTAAATGAATTATAAACTACTTCTTAGGGTTTCTTTGCTCTGCCCTGACTGTTGGTTCTCACAGTGGGGAACTTTACATTTGTTGTGGCTGTGTTTGACAGTAAGAGGAAGCCCTGTGGCTTCATTTCCATCTTTAGTTCCACCTTCTTTCCAGGCATTTCTTATCCAAAGTACCTCATGGATTATGTGACTCATACAAGAATTAAATCCCTGTAGCCTTCTTCCCTTTTCACTTGGTTTATGACTCAATATAAAATTGTTTGTTTTGTTGCTTTTCTTTCACATCGATGGTTATTGGATTTTCTGCATTTTGCACCTGAATTCTAAAATAATAGCTACGTTCATCTTCTTATGTTTTACTGGAGTTCCTTGCTAACATTGGTTCAGAATGCGCTTTGATTAGACAAGTGTGTGTGTGTATATATATATATCTGTCTCATGTGTGAATAAACAGTATCTCCTCATTTGTTCTCAAGTAGTCATGTACAATTCATTCAGATTTTTCTTTTTTCTAAGATGTTAACCTAAAATCTTTTAGAATTTCCCATTTTCTTTAGTAGTTATCCCCTATTGAAAAAAAATCACAATTCCGGCTTGGCTGGTAATGAGAATTCTCATGAAATCCATTAAATTTAGGGGGTTTTATTGTACTTTTAAGTTTCAGCAATTTATGATTTTAGAGTGGGAAATTACTTCATGGAATTACTGTTCATGTTGAAAACTGGAGGAAAAGAAAGTAGATTTTCTTCTCTTAACTGTACAGTCCCTGCTTTGCGTTCAGCTTGTGCCCTGTCTTTGTGCTCGTTGATACAAACTGCCATGGAAGAAACAGTGGACTCCTTTAAATCAGGACTTCCTGTATGAACTACTGATACAACTTGGACTTGCAATATATGAATCCGTGGAAATCCATATTTCTAAAAAGAAACAGAATTGATGTTAGGAAGGGGGTGGTGTTGAGAATTTCTCTATGGTACAGGCTTACACAGCATCCACTAGTGAAGATAATTAATTATGCAAAGATACAAGCACATTTAAATACTGTTTCCTGAAAAGAGTCCATTTTGCACATATGCACAGGATCACCAGTTGCTAGCATATCTTCATATCTAATAATTTGAATGCGTTTGAAACTTTGTGAGGGTGCCTGTGATGATGATGATATGCCTCATGCTATGAGCAATTGAGAGAGACTGACTGGCATACATTGAGGTAGGAATTTATTGCTTAATCTTGGTTACAAATTGTGATGATTTTAAGAAAATCTGTCTGAATATTCTGGATTATTTTGAATATTCTGACATATGTTCAGTATATTCAATAGCATTGTAAGGAATGTGAATTTTAAAGCCTCTTATTTTTAAGAAATGAATTTAAGAAATACCTTTAAACATTGCAAAGGTTTGAAGTTCCAAACTGTCTTTCAACTTTTTTCATCTTAGATTTCCCTTTTATTGCATGGGAAAACAAAGTTCTCATATTGCTTTTTTTTTTTTTCCCCTTCAATAAAATCAACATAGGTGAAACTGGAGTAAGACAGATGCCAAGCCTTTCTCTTAATTCTAACTCAGCAGTCTGGCTGGTTGGAGTACACGAACTTGACCCCTTTGTGTTGCTGTCTTGTGTGTTTTTCCCTTATGAAAGCCAATGTGATCTGCAAAGCCAGCATAGATAAAGAGCTCTGTAGGGTTGTAGTATAGTAGCAAGACTGTTTTGTGACCATGTTCTGAAGGCACACTGGAGGTGACAGTATTATTTACTTTTGTTGCTTGGGGTCCAAAGAGAGAATAAATTGCTATTGATTTTTCAGACATTACAGTGAAGTGTCTGAATGCCTGCAGAATAGCTGGGTGGTAGGATAGTCAGAGCCTGCATGGAGACTGCTTCTGAAATGAAAATTCATTTTCTTGTTCTGTTGTGTTGTTGGGTTTTATTTTTATTTTTCAGAACCAGTTACTAGAAAAAATTGTTGTGGGTGCCATATTTATTATAAATGTATTTTATCTCTCCAAAGAATAGAATACAACAGCCATTTTATAACAATTTGAAATAGATGGATAGAGTTGGGTATATGGCCATCTGTGTACAGTACTGTTAAGAAGGGAATGCTGAGTCTTTGCATGAAATTAACCACTTCATTGAAGACATCTCTTCCAGAGGCATAACAATTTATAAGAAGAAAATTAGCTGTATGAAAGTGGAAATGTTACACAACTAACGGTTTTCCCCACCCTCTCCTCAAAAAGCTGATTTCTGCAGATTATTCAGGTTTGAAATAAATAGTCTACAGTTTTTGTCAATAGTCAATAGTTTTTGTCATCTGGGGGAGAAAAAACCCTGCCACTTCTGTATTGGTTTAAGGTTTTATAACAATGCTACATTGTAGTGACACCTGCTGGGAGAGATCTAAATGAAACAGCTGAAACTGCGGCTGCTGCCTGTCAGCTCTTTTCCTTGAGTCACCAGCCTGTGCCCGGGGTGGCAGCCCGGGATGAGTCATGGTTTGTAGCTCCCCCGGAGGGCATCTCCTGTCATTCCTTTCCGAGGAGCCTGACTCCCCTGCCAGATTTACTGAGCCTCAGAAACTCAGTAGAATGTCATTATACATTTGGATCTTCCAGCTGGGACTTAAATTCACAACACCAAAGAGCCTAGATGGATGTGTAAGAATAATGATGGAAGCTATTCAGAACAATACACCACGGGAATTAATCTTTTCCACTAAGGGTGGCATCTATCAAAACAAGATTTCTCTCTATTTTAATTAGTCTACATTTGTGTGTTTACCATTCTGCAATGATAATTCATGACTAGATTCATGCCTATTTGGCTCTTTACCATGGAAAGGGGATTTTCCTGTATGATGAAGCTTCTCAGGACCAGCTTCCAACTGTAAACAGAAGCTGATTGATTCTTGAGCTGAAATAGTGTAAGGAGAGCTACAGCTTTCTCCCACCCCTTAGCTGAATTGAGTGAAATTTCCAAGACTACTACAAAGTTGTAACTTTCAATTTGCAAATTATAGGGAGAACTGTGAAACTTGCAAATATTTTTTGACAAAAGTGAGAAGCAGTGGCATCATTCTGGGCTTCTGTAGTCCTATTTTTGCTTGCATCTAATATAGCTTTCTGATTTGTAGTTTTGATGTATTTGTCTTGAGTTTTGCCTCAAAACAATCTGGATACTTGAGCTTGAGAAATAGCTGTCGCTGTTGTGATTTCTGTCCTGAATACTGCTTCTCAGAGACTTCGTGAAGATTTATGTAAAGCAGTTCCCTGCAAAAGATCATAAGGCTTTTGTCAGTTCTTAAAGCTCCATAAACCTATTTTTTCCTTTCAAATACTCTGCAATTGTTTCTCCATTCAATTAAGAAAGTTCTCAGAAGTGATACCAAAACTTGAAGGGCTTCAAATAATTGAAGTCTCCTCTCCTTGCTGTGAAGGCTGTGTCTTGGCACAGGATGATGATTCTGGGTGATGTTATATTTAATTGGAAACATTAGTGCCAGAATTTTTCTCCCTGTATCTAGGTATACATATTATCAATCCGTGAAACTGTGATGTTCAAGATTTAGTTAATTGCTGTAGACAAAGAAAATGTATTTTCTGTTTTCTGAGCAGTAGAGCTCTGGAAAAGATGAAAGACTCTGAAATTACCTCCCTTTATCTTTCCTAAGTAAGGGCTACTTTTATTTCCCAAACTGACAGATATTAAACTAGCAGCCTCTCTGTAAGAGTGAAACTGTGTAACAGTGAGGCTGTGCCAGCAAAGATCAATAACTGCCACTTAGTTGAAGGGTAACAGTCGGTTCCTACCTGAACCAGTGGTTTGCCCATGACAAATAATCCTTGAAGATAATCAGATCACACTACTTGATGTAATTTACTTCCTACAGCAGGATTATTTGTTCAATGGACCACAAAACCCTCTGGTTTAGCATGGCTTCATATATGCTTGTTCATTTGTCTTATTCCAGACTATTACATTTTGTTTCTATTTCTTACATCTGAAATTTCTTGCTGTATAGCATTAAAAAGTAATTTTTCCTTTAAAACATTCCCTACTTCAGCTGCCTACAGCAACTCCCTGGCCTAGTAAGCACCAGCTTCCAAAGAGCTAAAACTCAAAATATGTTCTGATGGTGTCATTTAGTATCATCTGATGAGAGACTGGTGATGGTCCATGTGCTCTCGTTCTGCTGCTCCTGGCAGACTCTTCCATCCAAGAAATATTTTACAGTAAACTTTCTGTGGAAGCTACTGGAATGTCTTCCCCTATGTTTTCTTAACAGCTGAGAGAAAGCTCAAAAGTGAATTTGCAGGAGCAAAGCCAGCCTATTTTCCTTACATTTGTATTCTACTGCTGCCCTTCTTCATTTTTGGATAATGGACTTCTAAAGTTGTGTAATAATGCTTGATCTTTATGCCTGTACTTGTTTATCTAAGGAATGTTTTACTTTTTAATATTTAACCTATGAAACAGCACAATGAATTTTATATATCTTCTATTAAGTGTAGTATTATAATTGTTTGGCTGTGTTAGTTATCATGCCTTACAACATAGTACCTGGTATTAAGTGAGTTAATGCTGTTGTGTGTCTGCACAGAAACTGTTTTTATGATAAAAATAAAATTACTTTGAAAAAAATGTAGTTTAATTGAAATCCCATTTAAAGGGTAAAATTATGTTATTGATTATGATCAAAATGTCCCAGACGCTGATGAATTCATCAATTGCTGTTTTAGACGTGTTATAAATCTTTTAGTGGAGGCAGGGGAATGTGAATGAGATAAATATTTTCAAATTATAGTGGCACATTACTTTTTATGTGTAAGTTTTTTGTACTTAGCAATGTACCTGTGATTGGAAACGGCTTTTTAAGAGCTGCTGTAGAAAAATAACAATGCAACCTACATTATAAATCAAGCTGAAATCGAAGTGTTTTATGCCAATAAAAAGTATGTTTAAAAAGTCATGACAAACTGTTTCAAAGCTTGCTGAAAAATGATTGCAGTAGTTACTCTGCTAGAAGAATACATGTGTAGTAAATAAGTGTAAAAGATTTAACTTTCAAGTATAGTGAGAAATTAGACCAATATTTTTAAAGTACTGTAAGTTGCAACATCTTTCATTCAATTTTCCAGGTGAAGATTCATAAAGTAAATATTTATTTCTTGCATTTATTTGAAGATTATCTATGATGAATCTGTATTACAGACCTATGTTATTTGTAGCAATGAGGAAGTCTTAAGAATAGAAACTACGCACCAGTAATAATATTTTCCAAGATGTACAGCACCTTATTATAGGTAGGAAATCTTCATTTTTCTGCATGGAGGAGATGGATCGTAAATTGGATACTTTTTGGAAGGTACCTTAGCTCCACTGAAGTTCCCAGAATAATCAGGCTACTTGGGAAGGGTGTAAGTACAGCTGATGCACTTCGATAGCATCAATTTCAATTCAAACCACGCCTTGTAATACCAACCTTTTACACAAGCAATGGGTGCTCAGAGAGCACCAACAGAAAACTGCAGATAAGAGAATCTGTCTGTGTGTATGATTCTCTGCTTCTGTAAATGTATTCCAAGCTCTTAGCCAGGCTAGGACAGGGAAACTGGATATCACTACAGTTGGAACTGGGGCCTTTTGTAGCAGTGCAAGATTCATGAGGCAATAGAGACAGCTTCTCTAATTGCTGAGGCTGGTGTGATTTGTAGGCTGTGATCCCTTTGTGCACGCAGTGACCCGGATGCTGTGGAGGAAGATCTCCCTTCCTGGTCCTGTCTGCAGCATACAGCTTTTTCCTAGAAAGAAGTTGTGGCTTCAGGGTGACCGTGGCCTGGAAATCAGCACTCCTGCTTTCAGATGAGTGCTTTAATAACTATACTATTATATAAAAGGATGACTCCTACTTTCTCTAACTGAAATAAAATCAGTATCAGTGTGCCGCTAACATAGTTTTGCGTGCTTATTTTTATACTATTGATTATTTCTGTTCTAGGAATTGCTTATAAAACTTTACTGAGCTGTGAGGATTGTTCCTTCTTGAACAGAGGGTGAGGTTTCTTGGGCTGTGATTCGTGATGGAAGGTACCTGCTTAAGATATTGCCATTGTTCCTTGTGCTTCTTGTTATCCCCATGATCATCTGTGCTCTCTTTGTTTTAGGGGATTTATGACTGTGCTATATAAACTGCACTGGGAAACTGATGATGTTTTTGAGAAAAATTTTAGAAGTTTTTTGGCAAGTTTTTTTTTTTTTTTTTTACTAGCTCAGTCAATTTCTTATGTCATAACCAACAAAACAATCTCCTGCTGCAATAATGGGGAGAGTGGCGACTTCATAATGGGGTAAATAAATCAGAGTGTTTGGAGCAGGAAACTACACAAAGACTGCTTTTCATAATGATGTCCTTTATTATGGCTTGTCTGCAACACTGAAAACACTAAGCATGCTGTTTTGTTTTCTAGAGAATAGATATTTGGTATACTTGAGTGTATATGAAGTGTACTGAGGGATGCAAAAACCTACAAAGTAGCACATTATTGGACAGCAAAGGTGTTTTTTTTTTTAAACTAGTATTGTAATTCTATCACATCTGTTAAAACCATGAACAAACTAGCAAACAGGAATGCATGCATAAATTAAGTTGAAATGAACACAAACTCTAGTCGCTGAGCAACAAAAACCTGCATTTAACATCAGCTAGTGGTTTCAAAAAGTTGTATTGTCTCTGTTTTGATTTTATGCCTCAACAGGGAAGCACAACTTAGTGGTGTTTATTTTTATTTTTTTTTGAGGGGAGGAGTGGCTGAGAATGAAATAAAATGCTCAAAATTTCTCTATTTTTGAGTATTTATGATCCTGCCAAAAAGAAAAAATACTATACATAATTTTATATAGCTCTTGATATATACTTTGCATCTTAATAATGGACTTGAATTTCTGAAACTGGTTTCAAAAGTAACCTGACTGCTTGCGTTGTAACCTATTGAAAGGATAAGAACAGTATTCTTGAAAAGGAATTACATGATTTTAATCACAGGCAGCACAAAGGTCACATGAGAAATATTGGGAACTTCATCCAGTTTTGTTCAGCAGTTGGCAAAACAAAGTTCTGAGGCTTTAAAGCAGTAAAGGTGTGTTTTAGTAGAGCTTAAAATCAGTTTTTTTACTAACACAACAGTAACAACTCTTAGTCATTATTGACTTGCATTGTGTTTGTAGCAGTGACCTAGGGGTGAAAGGCTCCACATCTCATTTCCAACCCTCTGAGCCATGGGGTTCTCCATAATTTAATTTGATGCAAAGCAATTATCAGCCAATTGATTTTCATTGATTGTGCTGTAGGACAGAAACATTCTTATTGCAGCAAGCAAGAACTTCTTCTGGGATGGCCTTCTACCTGTATTCAGAGTAAGCAGAGAAATGTTTCAAAGTATCTAACTGTAGCTCTTAGTGACCTTAGACATCAGTGGACAGTATGTTTCTTGCTTTACTTTTTGTGTCAGCGTATTGCCGCTGATCTTTCTTAAACAGTTCTTTTGCTGTCCCTTTTACTTTCTTTTGGTTTGTTTTAATGCTTGCTTACTTTCTCCTTCCCTCCTCCTCGCCCCCATGTCTTGAATGTTTTCTAATATCTCTTTCCTCCTTCCCCATCAGAATATTTTCAATTGATAAATGACTTTTGAGTCTTCCTCTTAAACGCATATTTTGCCTTTCCTTATTAATTTTTGCCATATTTGATTACCCTGTATTGCTATTCTCCCTGGATCCCCATTTTCTAGTCTTTTATTCTCTGCTTGTCTAGCTACTTTTGTGGGGTTTTATTTCTCTACATTAGCAGTTGCTGTTTCAGCTGGTGCTAACAATTTCAACTCCTTTGTATATCTGAGTTGCACCTGTAGAGCTCTCTTTAGAAAACTACAGCTCTGAGTGTACCATTTGACCCAGGTGTGTGGTTGCTTTTATAGCATGGATACTTCCTTTAACAAGCATTGAGAGTTGTTCAGATTGTTTCAGATACAAAAGACTGTAATTTTTGTCACAGTTGCCTATCTTTTCTGACAAGAATTAAGACAAGAATATGTACCACAGAATTTAATGCTGAGCTATAATTCTCGAGCGTCTCCGTATTATGTATAGAAGGTAATGTAGCATAAATTTAAGAGTTAAAAAGTGGGGGAAAGGGGAACAGAGTTTTGAAGAGTTCTGAACAGTTAGAACTACATTTAGAATATTGATTTAGTTTTGTGAATATTGTAAATACCAGTGTATCTTTCTGGAGCGTATTCATTGTGCATTGATAGATTATTTTCATTCCAGATTTTTTTTACTTAAATTCTTGTATATTCATATTATTCTACTTGGCAGTAGTTTAATTGCATAGGGCCAAAAAAGTAACTTGAAAATTAATCATAACTACTCATAAAATTAAAACAAAATGTTGAAAAAGTTTTTCTATAAGGACTTCCAATAGAAGGTTTATTCTGAGTAATTGTCTTGGTCTTTAGCTCTTTGACAACACTGTCAAGGAAAGTGGTTAGTTTTACTGTTGCTCAGGCAACTGAAAATTCAGGTCATTGATTTCAGTAGGGGCGGTAAACACTGATGGTCTACTTATGGGAATTGATAAAAGATTTGGGAAATCTTTCCATTGAAATATTATTTGTTGATTCAGTGTTTTAGGAGGCTTCTGCTTAGAACATTCCCCTGCTCATCTTTGTAAATTGTTTAATTCCTTGCAGTTCAAGGTAGATTGATAAGCATGGCTAAACAGTTTCATTCTGCCATCACCTTTTGTGGCAAACAGATGCTTGAACATTATTGTGGTGGTATTGTAGCTTAAAGCCACTTTGGAATCATTCAAAAAGAGACCAGCAAGTTGCAGTTCTGTCCGAAAATATTATCTATTGCTCATTTTGTCTTTATATTTACAAAATGAAATAATTCATATGACAAAAACGCAGAAAATGACATTGCCTGATGGAAATTCACAGTACTCTTCTAAGTTACAGTAGTTGTTTTATTTGATAATTTTTTGTCTATTACTAAAAACTACTTAAAACCTTTTAAGAGCAATTTGGAGAAATATCCTGTAATTTGCAGGGTTCCAAAAGAGTTTTGTATTCATAGTCTGAAGTTTTGGTATGGGAGGGAAGAAGAAATGACCACTAAGGGAGTTTAATAAGATTCTTGACCTGCAAATTTGGACATTGGATTATAATAGAGATTTCCATTCTCCATTTCAATAGGGTACATCTGCTAAAAGAGTGCTAGCATCTGTCTCTGTTCTTGTTTTTCTTAATGAATGTTTTGCTTTAGGGTAACATAGTGTTTAACAGGATGATTTTGTTGCTCTGGCCTGGGCATGCTTTTTTCTTTTCACTATTACTTAATTTATTGTCTGTCTTTGGCTTTTAATCCTAAAATAAGTGGCAAGGTTATTTTCTCTTTCCTTTTTTCTTTTCTTTTCTTTAACCTTTAAAAGAAGAGCTAAAAGTATTTCAGATCTGAAAGCAAAACCACTTACTGAAGATTCTTTTTGACATACCCCATAATAATTGGATGTTGGGTTTCCTGTTTTAGATCGGTAACGTTTTGTTCACCTAATGAGGGTAACTATGGATTGACTTTTGCGAGTCTTTTGGATTTAAAATGTTTGAAAGCGTACTTTCCATGGCATCAGAGCCACAGGATTTATAAGTTTTTCACTTGTGGTCTCAAAAATAATTTAATGGAAGGGACCTCAGAAGGTCACCTAGTCCAAACTCCTGGTAAAAATACAGTCAGTCAATTTGGAATAGATTGCTCATGTCTTGAGTTTCATCGGGTCTTGATAATCGTTTGGAGATTCCACAGCCTCTTTGGGTAACCTCTACCAAAGCTTGATCTTTTAATACAAAACACAGAAAAAGAGAGAGTTGAATATAGGAAAGAATTGATTGACTGGGGGAGATTGTAGTCATCGGAAACATGACAGGGAGACTGTTCTGCATAACTAGTCACAATAGGGCACAGTTAAGGAAAGCCTGATGTCAAGGAGGAAAAAAAAAATAAAAGAGGGCAATAACATTATTGTGAGATTATAAGGAGAGGTGAAAACCTTTGAATGGAAACTAATTAGTCAGAAACTAATAATATTTACCAACTTAACAGTTTATTCCCATGAAAATGAGTGTTGGGTAAAATGATTAGGAAGAAGGATGTAGCATTCCATAATTAATACTTCTGAGCTCCATACTTCAGTAATCCTGAGAAATTGAGCTGTATTATATGTATCAGTCAAGGTTAATGCATAACTAGTATAATATTTGGGGTTTTGTTAGTTTTATTTCTGAGCAGCAACATATCCAGCAAGTTAAAATAATTTTCTGCTATTTGAGCATAGATATCCTTAACTATTTTTTTGTGAAGCAGAAGTGTAATATTGGAAAGAGTGGAAATGACTGATTTTTACTACCTAACAATGAAGATAATATATGTAGCTTTAGAGCTTTTGTATAATTATGAAGGCAAACTTAACAGCTATTTTGGACATTAATTAGAGGAAGTAATAGAGACAGATGAAACTTCATAAAATAATAATAAAATTGAAACTAGTAACGAATCACAGAATGGTAGGGGTTGGAAGGCACCTTCAGAGATCATCAAGTCCAACACCCCTCCAAAGCAGGATCACCTAGAGCAGGCTGGACAGGAACGCATCCAGGCACGTTTTGAGTATCTCCAGAGAAGGAGACTCCACAAACTCTCTGGGCAGCCTGTTAATATAATAATCCTCAATGTAGGGAATAAAGGGAAAAGTGTAGTGGTGTCTTATGAGTGTCTGTTAGCAATTAGCATTGGGAATATTTGTTTGGTTAGTGTCAGTTTATGAAAACAACAGTGTGTCACTGCAATATTTTTTTCCTGTTTATATTAAACTCAACTTGCAAAACTTAAGATTTCTTACATCTTTAGCTACTGCCAGTAGATGTATTTAATCTGAAAATTAATCTACTCTAAAAACCCAGTCAGGCTATGCCATATAAAATATGCAACATCATCAATTCCCTTTGAATCCATGGCTTCTTAGAGTGCCCAGCACCTCAGGGGTATGGTTCAGCACACTACAGAACTGAGATCATAACTACAGAACTGAGAAGTTAAAAAAAAACAACAAACCAAAACGTGGTGTTCAATAAAGATGGATTGTTTTGCCTGCTTGGTGTTTACAGCAGAGGATAAGAAAGAATGCAGTATTTGCCACCCAGCATGTGCTTTCTAATGAGCTCTTGTAAGTAGAGGAAGGAGTTGCAGGCATCTCAGTTAATGCAGCACATAAATAAATTTTAAAACTATCAGTAGTTGACAAAGCCTGCTATTTTATAAATTTTTTTTAAAAACACTCTCACCAGAAGAAGAGAGCATGATTTGGGATAAAATATTTTACCTTGTGTATTATTTTCCTAGTTTATGAGCATTCCTTCATCCACAGGCTTATTTCTAGGGAATCTTTAGGATACTTTCCTTGGGTCAGGGGTTATGAAATTCTGTAGTAGGAGTCCTAAGCAGTAGTCTGCAATGAAGAACTTAATTTGAAATCATTTGGGGGCAGAATGACAGATCAATGGCAGGATCAGTTAAGTATGTAGGAGAGAAATCAATTTATAGCAGATAAGTCACTACTTGTTAATGGATTAATTAAATAGCCTAGAGTAATCCCTTAAATGATTTCTAGAACACGATGCATTAATTGACAGTACTGTGATGTTCGTTGAGTTATTGTTCCTTTTTCTCTATGTAAGTTTTTAGTTTTCAGACATCATTTAACAACATATCATAGTCATCGTTGCACAGGTAGTTAAAATTTTATTATCTCGGTATATTCATATATAGCATGCTAACTAATATATCTCTGGACTTAATTATTGCATCAGTTGACTGGGGCTAAGTTTCACACACACACACTTAAGAATCTGAATAAGTAAGAAAGCAAATTATTAGTTTGGATCATGAAAAGAAATAGGTCATTTAGGATAGTGGAGACTTTAATTTTAAAAACAAAACCAAACCATAAAACATAGAGAAAGAGACCTTTCTAGATGCCAAACATATTTCAACAATAAATGGAGAATTTGGAGTAACAGAAAGTAGTATTTTAAAAAGGAATGATCAGTACTTTGCTGTCGGTAATTTATATAGGAGTCTTATTCAAGATTAATATTAAAGATGATCATCTTGATCTCTGAAGTCTCCCAAGAAGATAAATTGATTTAGGCTTCAATATAGGTTGAATGTCCAACTACAGATCACTTCAAACGTATCAGTCCATTCTACAAGATTGTTTTCAAAATGTTTTAACTCATTTTGTCACAGTTTCATTGGTTTGTATGATAAGAATAATTCACATAAATACTTGAAAGAAGTGACTGCCCGTTTATAATTCATTTTTGGTTTTCATTCTGGTGCCAGATACATATTGTGTAGGAATAAGCACCTAACAACTTCATGTGGCTCTTCTTTGCATAGTATACGGTAGGAGTAAATGACTAACAGAGCAATAGCAGTGTAAAATGGTGTTAGTCAGGTTCACTACATGAAAGTATAGATAACTTTAAATATATTATTATCCCAATATTTTACTATATATTTATCAACCTTCACAGAATTAAAATGTATTTTAAGCACTCCTATTTGCATAGTTGCTCGATAATAATATGGTGCCATTAGGGATCTTGCATAAATAGCTATATTCAGAAATTATAATTTTCTTGCAAGCTCGGTTTTGTCACTGAACACTAGGCAGACAACGGAAAATATTACTGTGGCTAACATTTGCTTTTATTCAGTTAATTAATAATTATGGGAGAGCTTACTTCCCTTAAGTGCAGTTATCTCCTCATGTTTTTAGTGGCTTGCAGTTCATTATATTTCTAAATGAATAATAACACAAGCCAAAGAATAAATGCCATTTGGGATTACAGTTGATGATGACCCCCAGTCTGGCTCATCATTTCCAATATTTCCGTCTTATGGTTCTAGAGATTTTCAAAGTAATTGAATCTTTCCTTTTTGTGACTGAACTCTAAAGGGGCTTTTTCAATTCCCCTGTTTTCTATTATAACCATAAAATTAATTTTTTTTATCCCAGGGCCTCTAAGTTAGTAAAATTTCTTTAGACACAAATTAAATATGAAAGCCCTCTAAGTGGGAAGAAAAGAGATTTAGCTTCACTTTACTAATCAGGTCTGATAAAACACAGCTCTCATAAAATTGTAGGCAAGGAAACAAATTTGGGGACTTGCCACTTAAAGAACCCCAAATCCACAACAAAACAAAACCAGTACAGTTCAAGCTACAGGAAGCATTGTTGGCAGTACTCTGTATACTTGTATGTCTTAAAATGAGATCTCATTATAGTATATAGTATATTATAGGAATGATTTGTTAATATATATATATTAACAAAATAACTAATTTGCCCTTCAAGACTAGTAAGATTTTTTTTTTTTTAACCTGAAAACCAGCTCAGTTCTGAAGGGAAAATGTGTCTCTGAATCATGCTCTTCAACTTTGAAAGTCTATGTGATCTAACCCTGTCTGTCAGAAGTGGGAAGGGAGACCACATTTCATGAGTCTCCCAGTGAGTACTCCCAATTCAGGTAGTATGTGCATCACTGCAGTAGTAGCTGCTCGGCAGAAGTCAAGATGAGGGCTCATTTACAGAAGCAAATCTGAGATAGCGTTCTTCAGAGCAAATATCATCTATTGCTGCTAGAGAACAATGAAGGAATATTTGAAAGAAGGGAGAAACAACTTTTCTTTAGCTGTCTGAAACTAAAATGTGTTCTTGATGGTCATTTGACAGAAACAATCTTACTAGTAAAACCTTGATATCTGAATATTTATAAGAATAAAATATACAAAAAAGTCTTCATTTGACAGAAATTCAATTTAGTGATAGAATTATGACACAACAAATTAGATTTTGAGACCTTTTTTCAGTTGGATGGTATAAATCTGTGGGGTTTGTTTTGTTTTGGGTTTTTTTTGCTTTATTTTTAATAGAGACTGATGTTAGAATTTTTCAAAACCAATATTAATTTTTCTGCATTGCTGTGACCCAGTGATAAAATTATCTAATGAGGCTGTGTGGGTTACCTGACATCTGTTTGTTCTACGTTGGGTGGTTTTCTTTGTTTTAATGTCCAATCATGTGATAGAATTTTACACCTTATCAACTGTACATTTCTATTCCTCTTAGTTTGAACTGAACTGCAGCTTCTTGAAATGCTATTAAGCATTTAAGTGTTTCTGCCACGTGCAAGAAAAGTCACAATTTCAGTCATGGGTGAAATATTGCGTATTCATCGTCATAAAATCTGTGGCGTGTGTGGCATGTTTTGGAAATTGGGAAAGAAATATGATAAGAGTGTATATGAGTTTCTTTATTCATTTGTCACTGTGTAATACTTTTTTAATTTTAAAATACTTATGATAATAAGTTGTACTTATGATAATAAGTTGTACTCTGAATAGCGCAGATGGACTAGTAAAAGCACTTTCAGTTCAATTTCCTAGATTTTCCTTAATACATGTTGAGTTTTAGGTACAATTTCAAAAGTAAAAAAAAAAAATTCGGAGAAGTACTACATCAACATTATACTTTAAATCCTGTGAGGAACCCCTGCCTCTCCTCAAGTTAGCGGAGGAGCCACGTTTAGCTCAGTGTTTCATATAATGATTTCTAATACGAAAATGAACATTGAATGTAAATTTTGGGAAATTATAACTAGGATACTTGGCCTGATTCAGAGTAATGACTCTTGTGTCATATCTTTTTTTTACATATATATGCTCTCCTTCTGAATTTTCAGTTTGAAGATCAGTTTTTTAATTATCCAAAGTAAGTAGCAACAGGTGAAGAATTGGGCATTAACTTAGTGGCAACACGATATTTAATTTATAAGCAACCAATTAACTTGAAGTGTTTTGTTGTAATGAAATGTGGCAGGTGCAAGAATATCACAGGCTTGATGTGCGTATATGAGGAAGGAGAATTCAGAAAGTATAATTTTTATTGGACAGCTTTCACAGTAATGTTCTGCTTTAAAGGAACGTTTTTATAGTAGGAACCTGATCATTCAAAGTTGTTATGAATTATCCTGTGAAAGTGAGAGTCTGGTAGCTGCAAGGCTGCCTTGTAAGTGGCTTTGGAATACCTTCCCTTTAAAGGAAGAGATTAAGAGTTTTTGTAAACTTTAATATTGTAAATGCCAGCTTTGTGCTTTTTCACCCCTTATTCTCAGATTCTTCTGTCATGATCCCAGTATCTTTTGCATTGGCTGCTCATCACCACTGCCCCTTACCTTCAGTGGAAGCCAACATGTAGGACATAGCTGGTTGGCAACCAACAGATCTGTTTCATGATTTCACCTTCCATGTGGGCTTCCAATGGAGGGAAAAGATACTATGATGTGGAACAGTTTGGTGTCACAGCCTCCTCATAGACATGTGGGTGAATCCAGTAAGGTGTCACCAAGACATTTGGGTGTATAGAGCCCCGTGATGTATGAGAAGGACAGAGCAGGCTGTGTTTGGTTTTAGGAAGAGAAGGCTAATAAGAGGTCTAGAACTCTTTAATGGGAAGACATACAGTGAAATGGAGCTCTTCTTACATGTGCACAGTGACTGGAGAAGAGGAAAGAGACACAAGTTGTAAAAAGGAAAGTTACATATTAAGGGAAAGAAAAAAACATGAGAGTGCTTAAACATTGGAACAGGCTGCCTGGAGAGGCTGTAGAATCTCCGTTGTGGGCATTTATACCTTGTCTGGACACAGCCTTGAGCACCTTGATATAACTGGGTCTGCTTTAGGCAATGGTGTGAACTAGATGATCCCTACAGGAAGGCCTCTTGCAGCCTTAATAACTGTGATTCTGTAACTCAAGCCAGGGTCCCCATCAGTCATGGTGTCTGTCACACCGTCAGACTCGTTTTTCCCCTTGTCTGTCTCTGGTATTGGGCTCACATGCATTTCAGAAGCCTGGCTTAGAGAACAGTGTGGGAATAGTGCAGTGGCAAGGCTAATCTGTTAGTTCATACCTAAAATAGAAATGGAAAGCAACTGGGAAGTAAGGCTGTTTGTGTGGTAGTTCAATCTTCTTAGTGATGGACAAATGTATTTCAGAGGATGAGGCATAAAGCCCACTATTTTAGCTGTTGATAACACTTGCGTCCATACCTTAGAAAGTATGATATATTCTGGATATATATGATGGATTTGTCTGTCAGCCAAATGGCTAGCTCTAATAAGTATGTTTTCTGAAAAAGCAGGCACAACAAGGCTACTATGGAAATAAGCAAAATGAAGGGTGCATCTTGTAAATGACACCACTTTGTATAGCTGGAGGACAAGGTGTCTACTCAGGCAGCATTCTTTAAGATGCAGGCTCCTAGGCAGCACTAAAGCCATTCCCTGGTTCACCCTGCTCAGCGGAAGAAGCTGAATGGAGTGTGGGAGCTGGTTCTCAGTTCTGCCAGTGTGGATCCCTCCCAGTGTGTACTTAGCATGTGGTGTACAACAGAATCAAGTTTTGGTGCTGGGAGAAGGGTCAGCCCTATGTCAAAGCCAACAGACTGTGAAAGTAAATGTAACACACTGCAGGACCCTTCTGTTTTGTTGTTTGTCTTTGTGAAACTAAAATCACCTAATAGTCTGACAAATACTGCCAGTAATAAGTCAGCAAGACGATGTCTACAGGTGACAGTTGCATCAATGTTAAGTAAATAATTTTAGAAAATCTTTTAATTAATTCAGTGAAACTACCTTGTATTGGTTTCTAAATTGATTAACTGAAAAAGTATGTCTTGTGAGAGTAAGAAGACCTGGGGGTGGGGGAAGTATAAGACAAAGAAATAGGACTTGGACCACAGAAGCCTGAATCATGGCATTCTCAAAAGCCATTGGGATGTAGTGCAGTTTTCAGGTACTTATCTACAGCAGTAAAACACTTGGCTTAGAGTGTTTGTTGCATGAATTTCTTTGAAGTCAAAAGGGTGTTGATGCTCTTGAGCACCATACTCTTTAGCAAATATTTGCAAGATTGGGATTTTATGAATGTAGTTTTCATGAATACAGGTTTCATAATTAAAGTATGAAAGCATTTTCCCAGAAGGGCAATGACTTTGAACAGTAACCATTGTGTGTGTGTGTGCGCTATGTGAGGAACAAAGTTGGAACACAGTCTGCTTGTAACCTCTCAGCAGCAGCTGTTCAAATATTGTTTCTCTGCTTCCATCTCTGCAGAGAATTTGTCTCACAAATATGAACGCTGTTATGTTGGTCGGTTGTCTTGTTTGCTAAAAATAACGACTGCTAGTAAGTAATAAGATTATATACTAATCTTTTTCCAACTGATGACTGTAATATTTGCCAGTTGCCTCTGAAAACAAATGCTATCTTGTTCGGTTACTTAATCCAAACTTTTCAGTGGTCATTTACAACATGAAGTTACTTCTGTGCTGAGACCAGCATGTTAGTAGATTTGGCTGCTGCAAATCTTGATGATGAAGCTTGCTTGCAGGCTAGAGGGTCAGTTACTATGATGTGAGCTTTTTTCCCATGTACGTGGTGACATGTGAAGAAAAAAAAAATAATCTACCATTTCAGTGTAAATGTGATTGCTGTGTACATGGGAACCAATTAATGCAAAATCATTCAAATGAAATGGACTGCAGAATAACACCTGGAAACACCTTTGTCTTCAAATAACTTTTAAAACAAACAGAATGAATATTCATGAACCTGTAAAACATTTATGGCATGAAATGAGGACAAACATAATTTTTATGGTCTTTCATGGAAGCAATGTCAATGGCTAGAAAGTAGTCAGGTAACTGATAATTAAACAATTAAAGACTTAAGAAGCAAGGCAATATATACAAAGGGAAAAAGCCTCTTTTGACATTACATTCTTCTTAACCATATTCATAGGATTATAAAACAATGCTGCAAAAAGGATTTTTTGATCTATATTTTTTCCATGAAATATTTCAAGAATATATTTCTAGTTTTTATATGTGTTGGAAAGTGGAAGTCTAATAGATCTCTGTCAGAAAGTATTTTCTGAATAGTAACCTACATTTACCCACTTACTACTCAAAAATATGAAACAGTCCTGAAGAGAAAACATTTCTTTCCTCCATCTCATGTCATTCTTCTTCGTTTGGTAGAGCTAACAATTTTTAAGTATTTGTATACGACTTCTATGTAACAGTGTTTTTACTTTGTATCCAGATTTGGTATCTGAAGAGGCAATGAAGAACCTGCTTTTGTTTCTGCCTCTCTGTTGTCTGAAAATGCTTTGTGAAATTTTATTCCATATAATTGTTGTAGTTTTTTTTTTCTCTTTAAACTAGACAATAAGGAAAGTGATTGAACTGTAACTTACAATATTGAAGTAAGTTGCAGAAAATGTCTTCAGTGTTGCACTGTCCCAGTTGTCGTGTTTTACTGGCCCCAAAACTTTTTTAATAGGAAGGGGGAAATTTCTATATTACCAGCAGTCAGAGAATTCAGGATCTGAATTATTTAGAATGGTGACTACTGAAAACTACTTGAATTCTTGTGCCACATGTAAAAAACATCAACTAATGAAACTTAAAATTAATATTTACAGAGCAAGAATCTTCATGGTAGCCAGCCATTTGCTCATGGCTGCATTGAATTATGAAGTAATTCGTATTACAGCTGGTAGTAGCTGGGAGCAGGCCTTGAAATCTGCTCTCACAGTGTTATTTTCTAGTACAGTAAATTGGATTGCACATTTTTACTAAATTATCAAATTTTCTGCTTTGACACAGATTTTAATTAATATTTTTTGTCAAATCTGCAGTTCTCAGTTTTGGGTTTTTTTGTTTTGGGGGATGTTGTTTGTTTCAAATTATTGCCTGCATTGAGGTAATACATCCTAAATACAGTAAAACCAAGCTTAATTATTTCATTTGTTGTGTATTTTCTCACCACATTCCTCAGCTACTGCTCTAGTCACAGAGCCACAAATTACTGTGCTATGAAGTTAAAAAAGGGGAAGGAGTAGGAGTCAGAGTATTTCCTCAGACACTTCAGTGCACTTGTAGCTGGGAAGAATGGCCAAGCTTCTGTTTTCCTAGTGAGATGGGAAGGACCTGTGTTTGAGGGGAGCTCTCAAATAACAAGTGTCTTACAGCATTTACAGTGAACATGAGTTTCAATTCCTTGGAAATACAGCTCCAAGGAACTCTTGAAAGCTTCAGACAGAATAATGCAGCAGCCTAAAGCTTTGTCCAATATATCTGTAGGATGCATTTATCTCAAATCATGGGTATATGGATATGGATGAGTGTTTCAGACTTACCTGCCCTTGTTCTTTTTCTCTGAGTTACTGGGATTACTTCTCAATTCACAAAAACTGCATTATGTAAGGAGAATATTTATGTTTACATCGTGTCCTGAGTAGAGGTGTTCCTACTAAACAAAATGTACAAGCAATGTAATTCAGTCTAGATGTTTGTGAAATGCTTGGCTGGAGCTAGAAGTGCTGTTGTACTAAGCATACGGTGTACTAAAAATTGAGCTGAAGCAAACTTTTAACACTTAGGTCACCAGAGTTTCTGAATTAATCAGTAATTAGTTTTGTTTTTTCAGTGCAGAGGTACACTGCATTATTAACTTCTATCTACATGTGAAAAAAACCTCATTAATGCTCTTAAAATTCTGCAAATAAATATAGAAAGCAATTAAATCTTAAAAGCTAGGATCCATTTAGATGTATTTAACAGATTGCATAACAATTATTTACCTAGTGTAGTAGAGCTTCTATCTCTTTTCACTAGAAACAGCTTTGGTTTTGGGTGGGCATGTGTCAAGCAGAGTTAGCACAGCAAAAATTATATGTAAATCTGCAGGCAGAAATTAAGATTGTTGAGATGCCACTTCTAATAATGAAAAGTCTTTATATTTTAATTGCCTAAAAGAAAACGAGGAAAAAAACAATGAAAAGTGTATTTGAGACACTTGCCTATCAATACATAATGTATGATTATTGGTTAATTAAACTTTACTTTGAAAACATTCGGAAAATAGACTTATTGAAGCTAGAGGACTGGCTGACAGACAAAGCTGCCTCCCAGAGTATATTATGCTTTCTGAGATACAGACACAAGTGTTAACAGCTGAAACACTGCTCTGTGCCCAGTTCTCTAAAATAGCATATTTACAATCATAATGTAAGGGTAACATGCTCCAACATTTGAATTAATAAAAGCTGAGTATTTTTAAGCTATCTCTCAAATCATTGTGTGCAGTATCTTAAAAGAAAACAAATTATTTTTACTTATTTTTTCCCCAGACTCTGGGTTTCCCTGAAGTTTTCCCTTTTATGCTCAGGAACTCTGTTATTCTCTTCATCCCTTGAAATCTGATTATAGGGCTCCAGGGCTGTGATATGACGCAACAAGGCTGTGTTTTCTAGAATTTACAATACAGACTAACTTTAATGTATTTTCACAAAATTGTATCCCAAGACCCTTTAGAGGATGACAAATTACAAGCTGTGAGACAGCGAGTGCTATAAATCATGGAAAAGGCTTGTGCAAATTCACTGGATGGTGAACAAATTAAAGCACTCATTGCACATGGCCAATAACATTTTCATATATTAAACAGATAAGGTATTTATTTCTATAGCACTAAAGCCTAACGTGAGTGCGTTGCTTTCAACAATGAAAGGTGACAGCAGATCTGCTTCTCTGAAATAATTAGCATATTCATCAGGGCATGTTAAGCAATTCCAAATTATTTTTTCTTGTAGAGGATTTTTTTTTTGTAGTACAACTGAGAATCAGCAAACTCATAAATCACAAAGACAGCAGAATGCACTGAGTGCCAGCCAAATAGAAACTAAACATTTCCACAGAAAATAATGAAAACAAATAGTATTTTGTTAAGTAAAATAGAGAAACATTAATAATAAAATAAAAGCATGATAGAAAGCTTTTTAGATATAGCATAAAAATGACATAGCTGCTAGACAAGAATGGTCCATAAACTCAATTTTAGCCCTGTAGCCACATGTATACTTCTTTCAAGAAATGCATTTGTAATTGTATTGATGTATCCTTGGAGGGCCAATATTGCTACAGTTGATTTGAATCTTATAAAGTCTAATTTTCATCCTCACAGAAAAGAAAACGGGAAGGACAGGAGGAAGGGGGAAAATGACAAACAGCTATTTAACAAAAGCTTTATTACACTGTAAATTTATAGGTTAGTCAATTAAACAAATACTAGCTCCTATTTTAAGTTAAAGCCTTTGGAGATCATTTAGTCCAACTCACTGTTTAAGCCAGAGTCAGGTTGCTCAGAGTTTTGACTCGCTCTGAGGGCAGAAACTGCGTGACTCCTCTTAGCAGCCTTGTTCCAGTGTTTGACTATCCTCATGGTGTAATTTTTTTCCCCTTTTATCTAATTAGAACTTTCTGTCTTCCAACTTGTTTCCTCTTGTGCCATCTCTGGGTGCCAATGAGAAGAATCTGGCTGTATTGTCTCTGTGCCCTCCTGTCAGGAAGCTGAACGCAATCGGAAGATCCCTCCTCAAGCTGAACAGAGCTAGTGCTCTCAGCTTCACCTTTACATAGTGTTTTCTACTGGGCTTGCTCCTGTACATCAAGTTTTTATCAAGCCTGGAAACCCCAAAACTGGTCATGGGACTTCAGATACGTTTTCACAAGTGCTGAAGAGAGGGGAATAATCACTTTTCCACCTCCTGGCAAACTAGTGCTAATGCAGTCCACTAGGCCACTGGGTTTCTGGGCTGCAAAAGTACACTGCTGACTCATATTCAATTTACTGTGCACCAGCAATCTCAGGTCCTTTCTAGGCATCTTGCTTATGGCCTGTGCTGTAATTGGGTTATTCCAGCCCAGATTTTTACCTTTGAACTTTGTGGGGTTCTTGTCAGACCAGTTCTCCACCTTCTTCTCCAGGCTTACCCTGCAGGATATTGACTGCCCTCTGCAGCTTGATGTGAGCTATTTAATCACTTGTTCCAAGACAAAGCTTTGTGCATGTGAGCAACTCCTGTGCATAGATTGACACCCCACATCCTCACCTTCCCAACCTGTCTTTTCTTAAGAGGTTATATCCATCTATTGCAGTAATAGAGTCATGTGAACAACACATGCTCCGCATCCCTTCCCTCTAATCCCAATGACATCATATCTCTACAACTGTGCACAGGTTTCTCATTTTTCCTGGTTTTACCCAGTGCTATGTATATTTGTATAGAGATGCTTGATATGAACCCTCAGTCACATTTCCTTCAAAAGACGAAGTGTGAAGGCCTCCCTCACTGTGAAGTTCCCTGGTCTCTTTCTCACCGCTCTTGCATTATTGCTCTAGATGATTATAAGCTTTCTCCAGCATACCTAGTTTAAAGCCCATCTCATCAGGTCAATAAGGCTGTTTGTTCTCTTTATGTCTTGAAGCAGATCCTCAACTACTGTAAAATGACATAACCACACTGACATGAAGGGACTCAGCTGTTTTAAAGTACTTAAGAAAATTATGTTTTCATTTCTAAGGCTGATATTCACTGTGTTATTAACTTAAGGTGTAATTCAGAATTACATAAATGTGATTTTATTCCAAACCTAAAATGTAGAGCTGAGGATTAGCTGAATGTGAATAGAGATAGGAACACAATACCTGCTTCAATCAGTGCAATCAATCTTAGCTGTGTGTTGTTTCACTGTGACTGCTCTCTCCTGAGCTAGGTTAGCCGAGGAGGTGATACGTCTCATGGAAATTATTTCAGCTAGCTGTAGTGAGACTGAACACTTAGTTGTTTTTAATCTACTCTTGCAATGTTTCAGTTTCCCAGGTGGGTGGTATATCTTCCTTTTTTTCCACTTCTGAAAAAGCTTTTATCGTGCATGTGAATCTTAAGAAAATATAGCTGTATTTTGTATGAACATGTCTCTTTCAACAATAAAAAGAAGTAATTTATCTTCATCACCATCTTTTTCACAGGAGGAGACTCACACTAATTCAAGTTTGCTAGCTCTTCAACAGGGATTTTTTTTTGAAAAGTTAAATCAGTATTGTGATTCCATTTTTTACTTTTTATTAATAGTCACATACTTCATAATGAGGCCAACCCAAAACTGTTAATCTAAATAAAGTGATTTTATTTCCCCCAGCACACTGCTAATTAACCTAATTTTGGTCATGCTGTGGGAAAGAAGAAAAGCAGATAGGAGAAAGATAATGCTTCTTCATTAATTGGCTCATGCCACAGAAGGTCTTCATGCAATGAAGTCAGACTTGACTGTTTCAGACTGGCACTGCTGAACCCTTCTAAGACACTGAAACAATCAGTTAAAAAAGTGAGTAAATGAAGAGAACTATAGCTGCCCTTGGGGCTAGGGTGCTAGCAGTAGAAAGGTCTCATCTGGATTCGTTACTCTGCTGAACCACAGATATGTGGCGTTGGATTGGATTTGTTGAAGTTTTAACCTGCATCATAATTAAGTTTTTATTTTGAAGGATTTTTCTTCCACCTCAACAACTGGCGTTGAAAGTGATGGGGAAAAGGTACATAATACTTTGGTACCCGATATTTTGGCAGTAGGAGCCGTGTAAAGACCTGAAATGAGATATATGTCAGGAAGGTGCTCTATGTTTATAAGCACACTTTTCAGATTGCTGTGAAAAAACAGCTGGAACAAAATCTCCACTGACATTAAGGATTACTGGGGAATCTGTTTAGAAAGAGGGAGAAGAAGGGACTTGGAAGGCTGTAATATGGGAGGAGAAAAGATTAGAGAACAGTTGGTTGGGAGTCTTCTGACCAGATGTCTTTTTGTCAGAAATCATTTGCCAGTTGAGTTTGAATACCACTTTCATCATAGATTTTTCCTAGGCTCTGCTGCAGTTTATGGTCAAAATATAAACATAAATAGTAACCCTATCCCAGAAAAAACACAAGTGCAATGTTCCCTTCTTTGCCTCTTACAAACTGCAAACTTAAATTTCCCATATGAAATGTCTGTATTAACCATCATGTTGTTATTTGCGTTTCTTTCCTCCTTCCCTCTTTGTGTTGTCTGAAAATTTTGGGCAGAACATTTCTGATATCTCAGAGTTCTGTGAGATGCAAAATCTCACCTCTGTCAAGCAGTAAGTGTGTGAGTCAGAGGGTAAGAAATAAAAAGGTATAGTTAAAATGAAGGTAAGACTGATCTCTGCCTTGAAGATTGTAAAGTATAAGAACTTCATATGAGGGTGATGTAATGCCAGAGTAAATATTAAGGTGTTGTAGGTGATATTTGGAGAACTGTGATGGATACAATTTTAGTTGCAATGGCTTAGATATCAGAGAATCATAGAGTGGTTGAGGTTGGAAGGGGACCTCTGTAGGTCCTCTGGTCCAACCCCCCTGCTCAAGCAGGTCTACTTACAACATGTTGCCCAGGACTATGTCCAGATGGCTTTTGAGTACTTCCAAGGGTGGAGACTCCACAATGTCTCCGGGCAACCTGTGCCAGTGCTCAGTCACCCTCACCACCCTCTGGTCCTGGCACTTCAGCTGGTTTTCAGTCCACCTCATTGTCTGCTCATCCAGCCATACTTTATCACCTTGTCAATGAGGATCTTATAGGAGGCAGTCTCAAAAGCCTTACTGAAGTCAAGTAAGATACTTGACTGAAATGTCTTCATAATGAAGATATAATAGAGAAGAAACCATAAAGTCCGTCACTTGCTGTGATGGATAGGGATAATTATATTTTGTGGTTTGGTCATGGTAATTTGCATTCCTCACTTAACCCTAGTATTTATATGTTCCTTACTAGAAATAAAAAAGGAACAAAGATTTGCAGATCTATTAGGTAGCGTCAGACAACTGGTGTATCAGCACACTGACAGCATGAAAAAGAAAAGAAATAGAAAGAAAAAAAGAAATAGTGCAAAAATAAGATATTTCTGGCATTTTAATTAGTTTGAAACTTTCCAATTAGTACAATTTATGAAAATGAGGAAAATTTAATTTAAATTATTGCATTTTTTTTTTTTCTGGAAGCCAAGGATTTTTATAATAAAGATATATTAGTTATACTATTAAATGTGAAGTGTCTTACAGTGGGGAAACATTTTGATGCATACACATATCTAAAGGAAAAGACTGATACATTTATCTTTATAGAAATGTACAGTTTACTATAAAGTATGGAGATGTTCCTGTTTGGGAATGATTTAAAGCAAACTCTAAAAATTGTTGCCTTCCAGTTAGCAGTTTTGGCAAGCTAAATCTGGAAGTCCAACTGGTGAGCATTTGTTTAACAGTACATTTGTTTAACAGTACAGTTTAACAAGCTGTTTGTGTTTTTTTTTTACTGTGATGATCTTTAAGGGACCGCTACTAGAGGAATATCTGAATAATTGTTGATCTTGGAAAATTGATTTCTTTCTTGAGCAATATAAACGTATGAAGGAGAAAAATAAAGTATATGCATAATACAAATAAGCTAGACAAAGTCTTTTATTCTTAGCTGTTGGAATTGTACATCTGAATTTGCATAATTAGTTGTTAATCAAAGAGTGGAACTTCAAGGCTCTTCTCGGCTGCAGGGTGGTTAAAAAAGGATTTTACTTATTTTAGTTTTGTCTAGTTGGCAAGAATGCCTCAGCTGTGTTCTGCAAGTGATTGTAGTTTCCATAATTGATAGTTATGTTAGAGTTCTTATATTGCAAAAGCAATAATTAAGATTTAAACTCTAATACATGAATGGTGAAGTATTGTTAGAAGCAGATGCCCTAAATTAGACATGGCTTCTACAGAATGGATCATTAAAAAATGCTAATTGCTTTCTATATCAAAAATCATTATTGCATCATTTTAATGCTTGTCAGAGTATATGCCCAGGGCTACATTGTTTTTACACAGTCAAAGAAAATTCTGATGCAAATATGACTGTTTTCAATATTTTTTTCAACTTGCAGTTTTAAAGCAGTACAACGTGTACGGCTGTAGCTTTTGTTCAGTCAGCCTTTTTTTTAGGAGGTGTCTCTTCTTTACAGAATTCAATTGTAGAATGTACCCTCTGCAATTCTGTCCAATAAGTATCATGAATACTAAATGCATTTTCTCTGGTGAGGTTGAAAAGATGTGAAAGAGAGGAACGATACTCAGGAGGAAACATACTCCAGTTAATAATAACTACCAGCAGTAAAATTGGTACAGCAATTTGTAGGTAATTAGCCAACAGGACAAAAAGACCATATGGTCCGGCATTATGTATTACTTACTTTTCTGCAAAAAATTATTACAGACTAGGCCTTTAGCCTCATTAACTTAGTATTATTATTTTATTTATGCAGTATATTTGATACTAAAATGTAATTTATAAATTAATATAAATATGTCAGCATGTTTTGGCTGTACTTGCTCTTCCAGATAGAAAAGCTGGTGTAATTACATCCTTGCATCTGATTTTAGGAGACCTGTAGAAGTATAATTTTAGGCTTGTTTCTACTATGTTGGCATTGACTAGAGACACAGATTTGCATAGTACCACGATGATTTCAAGTTTTGAGTTATACAATTTTTTACAGTATTTTACGATTGAATTTTAGGCAATTGTTATATAACTGCTGATCATGGGTAAAAGGCAATGCAGAAGTGTAATGTCAGAAATATATATGCTTTCAATCGAGTTAATAAATATGCAAGAATAGTTCACTGCCGGATAACCGGGGTACAGTAGTGACAGTAAAAAGTTTCTCAAGCATTCATTTGTTATGTACATTTCATAGAGCCTTCTATTTATGCGGTCTCTGGGGATGCTTAGGTGTTTCTGTGTCGGCCTTGCTGTTGTAAAATCTGCAGGTTACGTGAGAAGCCATAGCGTAGCTGAGCCACAATAAAAGAGGGAGATAAGCTCTGCATGTGTAACTACAGGACCAGGTCTTACTCAGGTCATGGGATGTTGACATGCTATCCGCTTCCAGTCATTGCTGACTGCTTAAAAAAACCCACCTCCTTACTTTACATGAGGTTTCAAGACATCCTGCCGCACAGCCAGTTCTGGAAATACTTTTTCTAGGCTGATCTCCATCACAGAATGGTGTGAGGCCCAAAGAGCCACAGTGGGCTGGTGTGCTGTGTTGCGCAGTGTCCTCAGTCGGACCAAATGGGTTGGGAGCCAACATCACGGTGACGGACTGTACAGTTCCATGATTTGGCACTAGTTTGGGCTTCCCATCTGTTCTGTTGCACTGTGTAGTGGAGGTGTTACTGAATCCAGGCGTACTGTAAGAGTTGACCTGCTAGCTGGTAGCATTCCTCTCCAGTAGTAAGTAAATACTTAACACATCTTTTGTTTATCTTCAGCTCTCCTAGATCAAGAGCAGTTGTTGGGCAGGATTTGTAGCGAGCAGAGAGAGGGACCATGTTTTTAAAATTCGTGAAAGGAGTTGAAGTCAAGGAGAGAGAAAGGAAGGATGAATGAATGTAATGAGTAGCATGAGGGAAATAAAAGCACGGAAGCTAATGAAAAAGAGCGTAAGCAATGAGACTATTCAGCAAAAGAGGAAAGAGAAGAAATGAAATCTGTATTGGAGGATGAGAGAGAGCTAAAGAATAATATAGAATCATAGAACCGTCTAGGTTGGAAGGGACTTTTAAGGTCATCTAGTCCAACCATCAACCTAACTCTGATTAAAAAAAAAACCCCAAAAAACCCACACCATAACAGAAGGAACCAAAAAAACCCACCAAAAACCGAAAGAAAACTAAAACAGAAGACAAAAATGAAAGAGAAAATAGGAGTTTAAGTGCAACCTCCATAGAAAATAAGGAATTATTCAGCTAAACTGACTTTCTTATATTATACTAGTCTTGCAATTCAGTATTTTTTTCAGAATATACATTTTATAAATGTTATTCTGTTTCTTAATCCCTAGCTCAAAGGAAAGGCTCCTAATCATTTTCAAAATGTGGGCTTCCATCTTGTTGCCTCTTTCGTTCAGCTAGCCCCAACCAGCAAGGCCTCTAGATCTTCACCATCAGTAGATGCCCAGCTGGGATCTCCATGTGATTAAACTTTCAAGAGTTGCCTTTTACATGTGTAAGTGCAAGTACTCGACGCATATGAGAGTCACCAGCTGAACTGCAGCTTGGGCTGACAGAGTTCACTTGCCAGTATCTTTAAAATGGTGCTGTAATACTTAATGCAAGCTACTCATTTGCTTTGACAATCTTACACCCACAGAAACACTAATGTAACTGACTGAAAAGGAATTTTAAACGTTGGTCATTATAGAAATACTTGAGGAAAACTTGTGTACTTTGCTGAGGACAGGCAGGCCTTGAGCAGTTTTTTGAAGTTTTGTTATGCATAGTTTGCAGATGGTTATTAGATTCTGGTGGAAGTCTGAAGGATTTGCTACTGGACTGTGAATGAAAAATATAATAAATAGAAACCTATATACGTGAAATGAAATATTTCATGTTTCAAAATTAATGTACTAAACAGTTCTGTTTAAAACCAGCATGTTCTAATTTAGAGACCACATGATCATTTATTATAAGAATATTTTTTTTATGGCCTCTCTGAATACTGCCATTTTATTGAAATACATCTGACTGTTATCCTGTTTCCTGGGAGGAGATAACTAATTTATCAGGTCTCAGGTAATAAAATCTGTGAAATAATGGGATCTTTTTTATGGATAGTGAGATTATTGTAAAAGAAAAAAGTGAACTTGCATAAAGTATTCCTTAGACATCAGGAAAAGTTTATGCTTTACTTGATGAGATTTACTGTCCCCAGAACATGTGGAGTGACACTGAAATTAAATTGCACTTTCTTAATAGTACCTATAATATGATAAAATTTCTAATAAATGAATATAGGGATGCTCGATACTGTCTTGAACCATACACTTCACTTGATTTGAAATTTTATATTCTGTACCTTTTCAGATAAAACTCTTGATTCTCAAAGAAGAAACAAGAATCACATTTGTGTGGAATGAATTAGTTTCTATTACTTCTGTATTAGTAGCAGAGCAGTGACCATACTGATAGGAAGGTTTTTGATCCAAAATGTTTACTTACTTTATGAATACCTGCACACTTGTAGTGTTTATATGTATGCATATATTTACTTACATGGTGATGGAGTGAATGATTTAATAGATCATGATGAGTTGCAATGAATTAAAGCCCTGTTCCAAAAAGACTGGAGGTGCTCAAACGAAAGGTTAGATTTTGTTTATAATAAATATACATGAGTATCTGTCTGGTAGAGAAAAAAATGCATGAGAAAATGTGGTTTTTTCCATTCACAAGAAAGACCTCATGCTCAAGAAGGGAGGGAGCCAAGAGTGAGAAAAATGAGAATATGTATGAAGAAAATAAAAAGATTATTTAATTTTTTTTAAATCTAGTTCTGGGATTGTGGCTGAGAAGAGTTTATTAATTTTGTGCTTTAGATTTAAACTCTATTTGAGGAAGAATTGCTTTTTTGGTGACAACATTTTACTCTTGTGAGCTGAAATAAAGTGCCAGGTATTTGCTTTCTCTGTTACCATTGTTGCTGCTGCTATTCTTGTTATTGATACATTTATTTGTGTTAGAGAGAACATGGTAACCAAAGCCTGAATCTATTTTGTGCCTGACTGTCAGTAAGCTATGATGAGAGAGAGCGCAAGAGAGAGCACATGAGTTCTTAAATCCATACTGGTTGCCATCTACAGGTCAGAAGGACACAACTGATGGAAGTGAGTTAGAAAAAGAAAAGGAATGCAGGATAAGTAAATGGAAATGCATTCAAAGTAAAACAGAAGATCCTTATTTCACCTCCGTGCTTATTCAGCCAATGACAGACAACAGTTTTTCCAAACATGGGAAGACATAGGAGAAAGCCTGACAGTGGCAGGAAGGAGCATGCATTCGGAGATGTTACTGGTGGCAGACTGAAGGTAGGTATTGGTGACTTTTTAGAGGGGGACTAGATAATGAAAGTCTTAAAATGAGAATGGTGTCTAGCTACAGAGATCTTAGAGATATTTAGATACAAATATCTATCATCAATTTAGAGCCTACTTCCCCTGTAAATTCCCTTTCCTATTACCTCTGTGATCAGCTTTGCATAATGTGTGGATGCATCAAACCTCTGAGTATTTCTGAAAGGACGTCGTAGTCATAAAACAATCTAAATACTTGAAACTGCAATATGATATATTATACTGCCGATCTACTTTCTACTATTTACCTTTTCCCCCAAAATTGTGAGGTAGATATAGTTCGGAACAAGACAGCCAATTAGCAAACACTTTGCAGGTTTTAGACACATCTGAAAAGATGCCTTTATGCTCAAAAAAAATAGCATTCCAAATGACAAATGTAAAACAGTGAATGCACCTAGAGATTTAGTCTTTTCTCTTATCTGAGAAGTAGAAATAAACTAAGGGGCCATTTAGCATTATACTAATCTCTTCTCAGTCTTCTAATCAGGAAATATAGATAAAATAAATAAAATATAGATAAATAAATGAATCAGTTGTAATTCAAATATATTTAAGGCAATAATTTTTGCAATGTGATAAGATTTTCTTGGAGGAAAACTCTCATTTTCACTGCATTAGAAATAAAGGGAACATGTTGCATTTCTGAGAGAATATCTGTAACTCTTCTTACCTGTATAAGCATCCTGTTGTTGCTGTTGCCTTGTGGTAGTCAAAGAGGTAACACTTTTGAGCCAGGATGATACAGAATAGCCTAACTGTGTGTTTCTGTCCAAAAGAGTTTACAGTCTGAAAGATCTACTTGTGCAGCACTTGAATGCAAGCAATGGACCTGTTTATAAGCTTTGGCTATAGCTACAACTGGCTGAACTTCCTCTCTGTGTGCGGTCTAGAATCTTAGAGAAAATACTCTGATATTATATTGCCACTGTAAATTAAATCAAAAATCAAAAAAGTCTGGCCCAACGGAAGTTGTCCATTTATTACATTCAGATGAGATGTCCATAACAAGTAATGTTTCATTGAGTGTCCATCCACACATAATTAAATCTGTTTTATTTAAAGATCTTGATAGCACGTGTTTGTATATCCACTATGATTACAGTTTACATGTAGTGAGAGAAGTAAAAATATTATGAGCTAGTGGATATAGAGTTAGATGCCAATATGGTTTTAATATACTTTTATTTAAACCAAACTGCAGAAAATTATCCTAATGTTATCTAAAATCTTTTAATTCTGGAGATAGACCCTGTTTGTGCTTACTCAACAAAAATTGCAAATTACAGGTTAGGACTCAGTGGTACAAGCAATAGCTACAGATGTGAACATTCAGTTCTTCTGATAGAATAAGATGAGTTTCCTAGTCATACAGAACAAAGAATTCATTTCAAATTTGTTTAAATTCATATTTTTATACAGTACATGAATGTTTCCTCAAGTTTGAGTCACAGGCAAAAAGGTAACATTTTGCAATGCTGTTCTAGAGTGACAAATATTGAAAAATCACTACAGGTAGATTTGCTAATCAGTGTTTCGACCTTAGAAGGGAAAATGCTTCAAAACTTAAATAAAAATGTGAAAAAATGTTACAGTATTTAAGAGACGTACGCTATATAGTAAGCATAACAGAAGAGGTAATCCTAATATTTTTATCAGCAGTTGCAAATTGATTTTAAGGAAATATTGAAGATTCCTCATAACAAAATGTAATCTGTAAGGAAATACGGGAAGACAACTATAAGAAAAACTATAAATAAACCTTATCTAGAGCAAGTTATGACACAATTGCAGAAAGTGCTTCTGAGTCTCTGGAGGCACCATCTGTTCCCCTTCATTAATCAGAGATCTCAAGAAAGGGTAACACTTAATTACACTGTTTGCTTTTCTTTCTTACATAATTTCAAAAACTTTGATATCATCACAGTGCAACACGTATAGCATGGCAAACTTATTAATGCTGTCTTTGGGGTGTTTACACCAACAAATGAGAGAAAGTGAATAGTTAGAGTTCACATTGCAAATATGCTTGCACTGCTGAAAGCAGTGATAGGAAAATTTTTTTTCTGATCAAATCATACTCTATTAAAAATAACATAGCAGAAAAGAAATAGCAGGCACTGTATGGTTAATAAAGTTGAAATTGAGACATACTTTCTATAAAGTGATATTAACTGTATAAATGTATGTAGATAAAAAAGATATTTGCAGAACTTTTAAGTCTCTCAAAAGTACATAAATTGAAATATAGTCGTATAGCTATAGTCTATGACTAATGTGTTTAAGATAATAGAACCATTATCTAATTGTGATGTTACTTTAGCTATGAAAATGAATTCACATAGAATTTTATCTTATGAAAATATGTTCTTTATAATTAGAAATCTTTCGTTTATAATATATTGTGGAATCCTTTATATGGGAAGCACCATGAAGTACTTGCCTAAAAAAATGCTTAAGATTTCATTTCATTCTTTAAGCTAGATCAGGCTTTCTTTTAAAAAATTTTGGTTACAGGAGGCAATCATAATGGTTTAGCAGTGCAAATCAAATAGATTTGATTATACAATTTTATTGAATGTCTTGTGGAAAGTAATCATTGTGGATGATGCTACATCATAAATACTTCCCACAAATAGGCAGTGCAGAGAAATCAGTCAAACATAATGGTGTTACATCAGGATTTTGACCAGTGTGTCATGTCTGAAATTCTTTGCTTGTTACTTACAGTCTTCAACATAGACTTTATTTTTTTAGACTAAGATTTATGGAATTCTGGATACAAGCAGTCTATTCATTTAATAACTTAATGAAAAAAACCCATAACTGTTAAATAAAAGTTATATATATATATACTACTTCCTCTGTTCTTCAAAAATTTTTCCTGCTTTTGATGTTTGCAATCCTTGATAGGAAGGGCTGAAACAAATTTTCAATATAGCATTGTCAAATACAAACAATATTGATCCAAATATGACAGCTGATGTATTGGAACTGCCTAAACAGTGAATTGGTACTCCTTATGTTTTATAAGTATTGAAATATCTCAGAAATGATGTACTTCATTATTTTGAAAGCATGGGTTTTATAATATCCATTTCTCCTTCAAATCTAATCAATTGTTTGAATTGCTTTGTAAGAAAGCAAAAGTAGGTATGTACTCTCAGAATACAAAAAGCTTTGAAAATGGAAAAATGCATTCTGGCTTGTCTTTGTCTAAATTTGGAAATGCTGTCGAAAACTCACATCACTATCAAGCAAAAATGCATGCTGAGCTTATGAAATCAAATGCACTGAATTGTGGCCAGAGACAGGTTTTGTAATCAGAGGGGCCAATAAGTGAAATGAGTGTTAAAGTGGAAATGCCACTGCTCCATTGGTGCTGCCACTTCATTGAAGTATTCTTCTTAATATTATAACTTGGCAAGGTACAGACAGACAATAGTTTATAAAAGTTTTCACTGTCAGTCCATTATTTCTAGTTTGGCCTAGGTTAGGAGTAGCCAAATTTGCAATCCACTAAATGAATCTCTGATCTAAGGGTTTCATTCCACTCAGCGACACTAATAGCAAAGCACCTGTAGTTTAAGTGATGCAGACCTTTAATAAATAGCTTCCTTTAATAAAGGAATAAAGGTGAAAAATTGTAGCTTTCATCCTGTTGACAAGGCCAATAGAATAGTAAGAGAATCCAAATTGAGACAAAGCCACCTTTTCATGATGTAGCATCTTCTTTTTTGAGAAAGATTTAGAAGAATTTATACAGACTGTTGAAGAAAGATAGGAACTTGCTTCAGACTAGCTCCAGCTGTGGGAGATGAAGGAGCTATAGACCAAAGCTCACATCATAATACAACACACTGTGTGGCTTTTTCTCCTTTAGATTGTGGCTTAGAACAGAAGCAGTTATACTTATGAACATAATAGCATGAGGAAATTTGATTTGAGAGCTATGCCTTATTGATTGGATGGATAAAAAGAGAAGATAATCCTACCATGGAGATCTGGCCTTTCTTACTTGGGGGACTTATAAACATACTCAAGCTTGTAAATGATGCTGAGCTGTCCTGGCAGGTGTTCACTAAGTCAGATGTTAAGTTGGGTTATGTCACTGTTGCTTGACTGGCTTAATTGAAGTTATGTTGATTTACAGTGGTTACTTGTGACCGAAGAATTAAAATGGAGTTGCACAGGAAATAGATCATTACAGCTCTTGGAGTGGATTGATGAAAGCAAGAATAGTCTTTCCTGTCATTTCTGAGTCAATCCAGATAGGCGATCATTTAAAGTTTCATCCAAAAGCACCTTGCATTTATTGTGACCGAGTATAGCAGACTCTATTAGGGTTTCTGATTTAAGAAAAAAATGAATGTTTTTTACAATAACACTGCCTGATAACACTGCCTTATTGGCAGTCTATAATGGTTTCAGCTGGGATAGAGTTGATTGTCATACTAGCAGTTGGCATAGTGCTATGTTTTGGACTTAAGGTGAGAATAATGTTGATAAAACACTAATATTTTTAGTTGTTGCTAAGAAGTCAAGGCCTTTTCTGGTCCTCGTACTGCCCCACCAGCCACCACAAAAAATTGTGAGGGGTACACAAAAAATTGTGAGGAGATGCAGCCAGGACAGCTGATGCCAACTGACCAGAGGGATATTCCATGCCGTGTGTTGTCATGCTTAGTATATAAAGCTGGGGGAACAAAAAGGAACTTCAGAACTGTAGCTGGTAGATTGGTATAATGCGGTTTGTACTCCCAATTCTGAATTCATTCACATACTGGAAGAGTTCTGTCTCCAGATTTTTTAATTTGATATCTTACATATCAAACAATAATAATAAAAAAAATTATCTGTCGGTAATGTTTGCTTTTCATTTAGTAGACCACAGCCACAAAGATATTTTGAGTACGATGCAGTTCAGGGAGCAATATATTACTAGTTTCACAGCAACTGTGTTCTGCCCCATAAAAAGGGAAAATATGTCTGAATGACTTGAGGCAACAAAGAGAGCATGTAGAAAAGCAACAACAAAAATAAAACACAGCATAACTCTACTCGGTTTATAAACATACTAGCATGCAGTGCTTATTTTCTTAGGCTGTTTTGTCAAGCTGTTATTTGGAATTCAAAATTTACCTATTTTTGCAACATATCTTTCTCAAAGGCTTAATACTAGACAGATATAGTCATCACTACAATACTGTTTGCAGTTTGAAAGATTGCTTGACATTAAAGAATCATAAAAACAAAGATGAAATATTTCACCCAAGAAATTGTGTTCTTTTTGAAATATGCTATTCAATATGAATATTGTGACTATATATTCTGAAAAAAAGTTACTTGTGTAAACTGTAGATGTCTAATATTTAATAATATTCATCACAACTCATTGTGGTCAACTGATTTTTCAGATCCATCATTTTACTGTTATAGTAATTTTCAAACTTCTTTATTTGACAGAAGACTACTGCCAGTGAAGGAATGACTTTTCCTTTTTAATGATGAATGCTAGCGTTCATTTCTTACTAGGTATTTGAATACACATTCTTTTACATTCTGACTACTTGGCTCATGTCAGCATTTCTGTGAATTTACCTTAACAGTAGGAATTCTTCAACGAAATTGTGCATTAATATAGTTTATGGCTTCAAAGGGAGTGCAAGCAAAAATATTTTGGTTTTTTTTTTTTTTTTCCTTTAAAAATAAACTCATGAATTTTTGACCCACCCAAGACAAAATTTAAAAAAAACCTAATTTTTTGTTTTATGAGGATGCTAGCAGGTTGGGTGTAGAATAAAGCCTGAATGTCAACCCTGTGCTGTTTCCCCTTTTCTTAAAAGGAGAAAAGTTCGCTATTAGTATTCTTCTTGTAAATTGTTTTTAGAACCTCCATCCCTTTACCTACAAATAGAATCCATATTTTGTATTTCTTTTCATAGTGGTATTTCATGTCACGTTTCCAGATTTAGCCTCCATCCAGGTGATAGAACAGACTACCTATTTTTTTCATATATAAACCAATGTGCCTAATTGTTACTTTGAATTCAATAGATCTCTCATTCAGCAAGTAAGACCAAGCTGTGATTTTGCTATATGTCAATTAAAAAATATCAAGAGCTATACTTTAATGAAAGCAAATTTTAAGTGTCTTTCCTTTGGATCTAAACCTCTTACATGAAAAGCCATATTTGGTCAAAGTTGTTCTAAGACGACAATGCTAATGAAAATGATGGTTGGGTGCTCTGTACACCTCTGTTTTCTTTCCTTGTTATCCATCAGTGATATTCTTCGTGTTACTTTAAGGTGAATCAGATAAGGTCATAAATCCCACCAAAACCTAATCTTGCGTAAGAGGGAAAAAAGGGAATTTATTTTTCTGTGGATCAACTTATGCTGCCTATGAAATCTACAGGAAACTTGGACTCTTTAGATTTCAGTGAAGCTGCTTTGCTTTTAAACTTAATAGCCTGCAATGTGAATTTAGGCTACCACATGACGTTATTTCTTTTATCCACACTTACTCTGTAAATAAGTTTGCATATTTAAAGATAATGGCAGTCAGACTGTCTAGTTTACGAATGTTTATGTCCTGAATCAGTTGAAAGAAGTTCAGCAACTCTTGTTTGCTTTTGAGTCTTATTCCATTTATTTCTACAATATAGTTAAGTATTAAATCACTCATTGTTTTCAGTAATTTATCTAAAATTGTCACTGCCCTTGGAACTTTTTTTTCATAAGTATATTCTTTGTATTTAGCAAAATAGAAAAAATTAGTAAGCAGGGATACCAGGTCACGTAAATAATTTTTATGGCTCTTAAATGCTTAGAATTAGCATTGGTATTTAGGATTTAAGACTAATAAGTAGATTAACAGAAGGGAGCTAGGCAGAAAATAGTATGTGTTTTATGATTAATTTGATCTATTAGGGAGGAAAACATCTATGGGTTTGTCAAATTCTAGTTCTGATGAATGCACTGTAGTTAATAAATTACTGTAGCTTTTTAAAATAATAATAAAACAGCCCTTATTTCATTTTCGTGTGCTATATTTCTTTTAAGCCTGCCTTAACATTTATTAAGTTTACAAGCTCACAGAGAATTCTTATTTGTGGTCAAAAAGTGTTAGACTGTATGTTTTGTAAGGTCTATTACTGTGATGGCTCTGTTGCTAAAACCAGCATATATCATTACAGCCGTTAAGATGTCAGCAGTGTTTTCTGGAAAAAATAAACCTTTATATAAACAAGGAAAGGAAGTTTTTTTTTAGGGTTTGGGTTTCTTTAACTTCTTCTTAAGCATTAGGAGTACAGGATGCTTGGTTACGCTTATATTATAAATATAGAGATGAGAAAATTGATAACCCTTTAGTGATGAAAGACATACATGACACCTTTAGCAGAAATGGCTTGTGCTGAGCTGGTGTAAATCAAGCCGCTTGTTGGCTTCAGGAAAACTGTGCCATTTCACAACATCAAAGAGGTCTTACAAATTTCGACTAGCTTACAGGTCTTTATGTGTTTTCTTAAGTCACAGGGAAAATAGAAAAGAAATAATAGTATTTCTTCTGTCTCGTTGGATGCAGATTCAGGTGCATACATTTTTAGTGTCAGGGCATCACTGAAGCATGGTTGAAAACATGACTCTTCAGGTGCCTCATTCTCAAATTTCAAATAGGCAAACCAGCAATGGACACATCAAGTCTTCTGTAAGGATGTGTCTCGACCACTGAGGAAACTTTGCAAAAGCACAAATACTATCCTGCACCTACTAACTTTCAACTGCTGTTTCGCTCCCTGTGCCTAGAACTTGAATTGTCAAACAGCTGGTTTAACAGCTGGTTGAAACAGTAGTCATATAGTAGCAGTAAGGAAGAGGTATTAAATCAGGATATTGCTGTCTTTGCATTTAAATGCAGACCTACATGACTTTAAACTTGTACTAAGCACTTGCCCTGAGCTATGCTCAATAGAGAATGTATTAGTTTAACTAAGACACTGTAGCTACCTCGTATTCTTAGTATTTGATGATTAGCTTTCTCACTGGGGTTCATGGTTTTATTTTATAACATGGAGTGATCTGGGACTTTTCAGGCTGATGATACTCCATCTTCTGCCTGAAGTTTTTAGCTGAGATCAGTGGGGATGCTCCAGTGAGAATCTCGGGCCATATACAGTACAGCTGCAAGCACAGTTTTTCCTGAAGAACTACTTCTTTTGTATTGCTGTCCAGATCCAAATTGCTCACACCAGCTGGCCTGGTATGTATGCTTTAAGCTTACTTGACAAAAAATAAATACATTTTCTAGGTCATCCAATCTTGCGGTATATTACATTCTAGACCAACAAGTAATCTTAACCATATTCCTAATATCAGTCTGTCGTTATCCCATTGAGACATCTTCCAAGTTAATTCAGGTCACTTTCAAGAGTTGTGGAGAAATTATTATACTGTTGCTTCAAGTGACCATTGGATGTTCAATCTTCTGTAGTTCTTTACATTTTCGAATATAGTAGTCACAGAACATAAAAAAGAAGATACATATTTTATTGATAGACAAGTAATTTTTATTTGAGGGGAGAAGAAGGTGAAGAGCAGTAAAATGCATCTGTCAAGATGCTGAAAATATATGTGTTTTTAAAATTGATAGACAAACAGTACAGCCTTACATTTGTGGTGCCAAAGATATGTGTCAGCACGTTTGTAATAAAACTGAGGGATATATAAATCCACAATAAAAATTCCCCGCAGAATGACTTGTTTTTATTTAGATTCTAAACTCTAGGGGAGCATTTTTGTATAACAGAGGAGAAATAAATTTTGATTTCTTGCATCTTCTTTGAAACATATTTCATTTTTGTGTAGCATCTTTTAATTATCTTCACATAGAGCTTTCAGTCTGTGAACACATGACTGTTCAAATGCAAATGCTGCAAGGATAAAGGAGAGAGGGCACTAAGTCCTTAATGTATAATACCAGGAGCAGGAGAGGAAAGTTTTGACTGGGCCACTAGATCCTGGATAATTAGGCTTTTTGTTTCCCCCCCTCCCTTTTAATTTAGGAGATATGGATACCCAGTATACCTGTAGAATAGTTTCTAAGGTCACTTCTGAAAGAGTGTAATGAATTGTGAATTTGTATACTAAAACATTGGGTTATGGCCCGTATGTGGCCATAAAAAAGCATCATTTTGATAGCTTGCCTGTTGAATTCCATTTTGAAGGACTCACTTTACATTTTACATCCCTTTCATTTGTGGTTTAGTGCTGCTAAGTTTCTGCTTAATGTTGCAATTGTGTATAAGCATACAATATATTGTCTGCCTAGCATTTGAATCTACAGTGTACTTAGTAGGACTAAAAAGGTTGTATGCTTTACTCTTCCATCGGAAACACTAGGTGAAATTTCTCTGTATGGCTAATTAAACCAATTTTCTAGGGAAGTGGGGCTTGTTCAAGGCCACTATCAGTGCACTGGTCAGTCCTCCCTGTTTCCTCCCTGTCTTTCTGCTTCCTGATGGATTTTGAACATTCTGGCCTTGAAGACTTCTAAGAGGTTTTGGGGATAACTTCTTAAAATGGTACTGGATGGGTCAAGGAGGAACGATGCAAAGTTGGATCCTGCTGCTCACTAACAAGGAAAGAAATGGTTGTGGTAAAATGTCATAACTAGTGACAGCCCTGGATGTAATGACCATGAAATAGAGATCCTGAGGGGAGTGAGGAAGGAAAGCAGCAGAATGCAGATCCTGGTGTACAAGCAAGAGACTTCACCTTATTCAGGAAATTGTAGTTTGGGTCCCATGGGAAGCAGCTCTGAAGGATAAATGAAGTCGGGAAACTATCAAGTCTTTAAAGACAACATCCTTCAGGTGAAAAAATTGTCCTTTCCCTCCCTGCAGAGATAAGGCCAAGGTACTCAATGCAGTCTATGCCCTAATCTTAACCAAAAAGGTCTCCCGGGCTTGTGTGCTCAGTGGCTCAGTTTGAGGAGAACTACCAGTAGTGGACTTGCATCAACTCAAGGATTACTTGTGAGAAATTGGCCTGTGTAAGTCCAGGGGACTAGATGGGCTCTCTCCAAAGGTGTTGATAAAATTGGTCATACGGTATCTTTTTACAGTATTTTATAAGGACAAGCTACACCTGAAAGTAAGCAGAATGATCGGTGAAACATATGTGGATATTGTTATATATGCATCTATGAGTACACACAGTTTTCAATATACAGAATGATGCCAATTGCTTTACAAATAGTCAGAAAGTACCTTCTGTAGATTTCTTTCTGCCACAAACTTATTTTTATGATTTCTTTATTATATATTCCTGCAAGTACTGTCTAATGTTTAATGTTTAATATTGTACATGTTTCCTTACAGAATAAATAAACCAATAATCTAAGAACCGCTTATGAATCTGCAGGAGTACAGCAGTATTTTCATAGAACCACCATCTAATACTATGTTTTTACTGATGTTGCTGACTTTAGACAAGATGGCCGAAGTGGAAGAATTACAACAGTAGAGATTATTTAATATGAAAAAACCTAAGGAGATTACAGTTTTTCCATTATTGGCAAGCAAATACACTGCTGTAACTTAAAGGTATTTTATGTGAGGAAATGGAAGGCTATTCAAATTTCAAGAAGTTGTAGTGAAAAGGCAGACAAGATGGATCAAATGAAAAACTAAATACAAATTTCTGAGGCTCATTCTGAATAGAAATTGTTGGAAATTCCCAAGAGAAAAAGTACCATATACATATATTGTCAGTCTCTGTGATATCCAGCTGACATAACTTTAAAAGCAAACTTAGTTTTTAGTTCTGGAAACTGAGATTTTGCAACCAAACTTTGGTAGATCGTCTTGTTTTTTTCACTTGTTTTATAACTGCAGTCCTGCATGGATTAGACAGGTTGTAGGTTCTTTTGTCAGCCTTAGTGGCATATCTGCATGGCACATAAACAAGCTAAAAGCTTTTTATATGTAGAAACCTCTTCTGGCTAAGGAATGTAATATATAAAATCACTTAAAAAACAGGTTCTTTCCTTTGATGCTGATGGGTTAACTAATTTTAATTAGTTAGTCCTTAGTCAATCTCTGCAAGTTTTTGAAGCTTCTCGATTTTAGCCACTCACATTTTCCTAAAAACTTACATGAAATTTCATTATCATTTAGTAATACAGTTCTCAAGAGGTGAGGAAAAAAAGTGGAAATTGTAGTATGAAAAATGCAATAGTTATCTGTTTTTGAATATCCACTGATCTCAGCTCTATTTAGAAAAGACAATATCAAGTGTTTCCATAAGATCAGCAATGTTTTGGGTTTTCTTTTCTCACACACATCCTAATTTTAAATGAGCCTGTGGATCCCATTTGTGCATGGGCCAGAACAGCTTTGTATTGGGTGTGTAGAACTAGTCTGATCTCCCCACATATGATGTGGAGCTGTGCTGAGCACGTGCATGCGGTAAACCGAATTCTTGAGAGTTCTTTCTGTGTCTGAGATAGTTTTAGTCTGTTTATCCAAGTGTAAATAACACACAGCTTAATGCAGTGTTTAATTTTCTACTTTCAGGTTACATTCCTCACCTACATATTTCTTACTTTGCTTCAGTACAGATCCTCTGGCTAGAGCCTTATTTTTCACTTTCTATTATATTTTCTACTACAGATTTGAAGACAGACTAAAAATATTGTCATAGTGTCTCAGTATTCTTCTCTTTGTGTAAAAAGTGGTTCTAAATAACGTAGTAAGAATTATAGGCTCCTGCTACTGAGATTATTATTGTTTTTTTTTCAAAATATCTAAAATGTCTTAAAGCAGCAGAGTTAGGGATATGGACAACGGATACTAAAATATTTAGTCTGAGACCTATACATAACTGTCAGATAATTTGTAAAATAATTAATTAAAGGGCAAATGGAGTTTGCATTCATTCCTAAATTTGCTCAAATCCAGTAATTTTGTCAGTTCTGCTGTATATTTAGATAGCATTAGTTCAAATACAACTTTGCCTTTTGTACATATGTGATTAATAGATGAGGGAGACTTTAGGGACAATGAAATTTATATTAGAGAAGTCCTTGGGTTCACAAAATTGAATGAGGCAGAATTAATCCAGATCTGTCAAATTCTAGGGAGCAGGAAGACAAGTAGTTTGGGAAGTACCATTAGGCCATCTGCCCAAATCAGCTACCTGAGTATTTGTGGATATGGAGTCATTCAAGCTTAATATTTTCAGAAGTTGTGTCAGTATAAGCACTGGTTTTGAAACATTTTTGAAACCTCTAGCATATCTGTTACCAGGTAAACAATTGCACAAAGTTCAGATTTGAGCATGACCTTATTTATAGTGTTTCTTTTAAATGCCAGACATTGGGAAGCACAGTTTAGTAAAATACTATGTAGCAATACCCTATAAAAATAATACCAGAACAACACATGTAAATAATTCTAAAATTAGTCCCACATTTTAAAGTATCAGTCAGTGCTTTAATGTGAGGAATATGTATATCTTAGATACAACTACATAATTGAAGTTTGAAGACTTTATGTTTAGCAAGAAATGAAGTATTGGAATAGTACATTAAATATCACTGGTGTTTCCTAGAGTCCATTCTCGTATTTTGCAACAACTGCACATTTTTTGTTTTTAATCACCTCGTTAAGTCATAATGATCTTCTTGCACTGTCATACCAGATAGCCTATTAATGGGCTGGAATAAAACAAAAAGCTATCAGGGGCATATGTTAGGGTTGATTAAGCACTGCATTGCTTCACTTTTACTCTAGTGTAACTCCACTGAAAGCAGCTGAAAAGCACAGATAGACAAGTGTAGTGATCTAGTGGTGAAATGAGGACACTGGTTTTTTGTCTTCTTTTAAAAAATAAAGACATTTCAGGAATACAGCAGTATAAGAGAGAGGGCAGAATTCAAGGAAAGCTCTTTGTTTCCAGAGAACTGAAGCAGAATCAGTGGCCCAAAACACAGGCAGAAGAGGAAGTTTTGCAGTGAAGAATGACCACAGGAAAGTGAGAAAGGAGCAGGGCTAAGCATCACCTGCTGGTAATAGCACCCTGCTGTCAACATCTCTATCAATGTATCTGTCTAATCACTGTCATAAAACATTCAAACGATACCACCCATGAGTAGCCAGGACTCAGTATTAGATCCTGTCCTGGAATAAAGGAGAAACTCATATTTCAAATCTAAGTATATGATCCATCAATTGTGGACTAGTATCTACTTTTCTGACAGTTAAATTGTTTACATGCTTACGCATCTGCAACTGAACCTACACAAAGTACTCACCATTTAGGTATGCAGAAGGGGTACCATCTCTATGCCCCTTCCACATACCTAAACCTGTTTTGGAGTTCATAAAGCAGGTATTCCACTCCAGAGCAGCAGAAATCCTTGGCCCGTGCCTAATGCATGAAGTAACAGAGCAGATTTCAGCACATCAGTCAGTAATTTATCTGTCCAGCATTTATATTCTAACGTAGAGATTACAACATTTAATCAATAACTATTGTAGTAAACATGCTTCAGTCTGTAGTAGTGGTAACTCTAACCTCTTAGAGGGTGGGCCACTTCTTGGCCACTGGAGTAGAGATGAGACTGTCATGGCAGAGACTCGTCTTCCATCCGTTCTCTTGAAAAAGGGACACAGTGCAACGCGAAATAGCAGATCTGTGGGGCTGGAAGCAGTGTAATCAAGTTTGGCTTTTTGAGAGAGCTAGCTTTAGTATTGTTCTTAAGTGATAATCCTGACTTCTCTTCCCTGTTCTTGGTGCTGTTTATGTATTTTGTATAAAGACTGCTTAATAAAAAACTAAGCTGTACAATGATGCTGGCTTCCATTCACCTGCATTCTCAGGTGAGTGGCCTCATTCATTCAGATACTAAATCATAATGACTATTTCCTTATCTCTGTAGACTTTGATCTCCTTGTTCACCAGGGTATACCTGAAGTAAACAGACTAAGCACGGACTGAGCTTTTTGGTGATTAAGGAAATCATGCTCTTAGTGTCTTGGTCAGATGGATTTCTACTTTGCATCCTGGTTGTGAATCCTGTTTTCAGGCCCTAAGCTCCCCTTATATAGGTCATTTCCATGCCAGCCCTAGATTATAAATTTCATGTTGGGATCAGGTGCCTTAAAGTTAGATATGATCATTTTCTATGTCACCACATCTAGTGGGATCAGACTTGCAGAATGAATAGAGAAGTGAGACAAAATAAATGGCAAGGAGGTGAAGCATTGCCCAGACATCACAAAGCAGGACTGTGGCAAAGGGAAGTGTAGAATCCAGATACCCTAAATCAAGTCCAGGGGCTTGATCAGTGTGTTGCATCATAATTTGAAAATATATCTGCCTGTTCTCAGATAGAGCAAATATCTGTGAACACTGAAGACATTTTTTTTTCTCAACATTTAAGTACAAGGAGTCAGTTTGCTTATCCCCTGTAACCTGAAGGAAGGATTCAACCCTAACTCAAATTAAGCTGTAAAGTTATAGACATTGTCTGTCTCTGATAATTTCTTGACTGACATTTTCCTTGGCTAATGGGATTTTATTAAATGTGATATGTAGCTGCAAGATCACATTTATCTGGGTAATGTTTCTTTATATCTATGTTAGAAATAAGTAGACAGACCAATGAGTCAAGGATTATAGTGGGAAATAATTGCCTAATGTGATAAAAAGTAACCAACAGTAGCCTATTATGCCTAAAGTAAAAGGCTAGCACACTAGTCATAGCTGTGTAAATCAGTAGAATCATTTCCTAAGAGGTTTTGTTACTAAGAATCTGCTATATAATAGTAATGCCATTTCATCCAACATTTTCATACTAATCAGGTTGTTTCAGTGATAGCTCTTTACTGATATGCTCAAATCACAGTTAAGATAGTTAAAATGCAGTTTCCGAAGGAAACCCTGCTGCACATTTTTTATTTTTAACAGAAATAATAGTATATTTTTAGTGGAGTGATGAAGTGTTGTGAGCTGCTTTCAGATTATTATCTTACGAATGAAATGCTACAGTGCTCAGTATGAATTTCCAATCATTTTGTGTATATGTGTGATAAGACTTATTTTAGTTTGTTTTATTTCCTGTTAGTAGATCTGGTGCATAATTTTTCACTTCTATTAGAAACAAAACCCCTTTAAATATGATTTTCTTTTCAATGATACAAATTAATTTCCATGAACTCTGAAAACATTGTTCTTTTCATTTCTCTAAGAAAAAGTCAGAATAATTTATGAATAACACAGAGTGTTATTAGGAATTTTGGTTTGTATTGATCGTACTTAAAATTAAGTGCTTGTGCATTCAGCAGAGATCATAAAAAATTGTAGTCTTCCATCTTGCTGAGTCCTTTGCTGTTCTAAAAGTGAGTAAATGCTCCAGGCTGCATGTGTTGCATGTGCTTCCGGATGAACAGAATTTTATGAACTGTATGTCTTTCTTTTTCCTTCTCTTTTGAGATTAATACCATGTATGAGAAACTGAAATGGAAGGCCAAGGGGAAAGCCCAAAGCTAAAGGGCTTGTTTTGCCTGATTTACTTTTCTGCACACTTTGTTTGGAAGTTTGGAGTAATTTAGATTTAAAAAATAAAGAAAAATAATGGTAGGATAAAGAAAAATGGGATCATGTTGAAAAATGTGCTGGGTTGTCTAATAGTATGAGATTTCATATTCCCTTAGTGTAAATTTATTTTATTGCTAAATATTTGACATTTTTTATTATGTAGTGTTTTTTTTCTCAAACTCAGTATTAATCTTGATAGAAAATTGTAAAACGTACATACACATAGTGTATTTGTGTCCCTGCAGGTCATTATATTTCTCCTAGGAGTGTCAGTAGTTGATTTGGGTAAATTTCTCCTTTTTTGTGGGAGTGGTACATTGCTTTTTATAAAAAATTATGAAGAGTGCATAGCAGTGATGTAAGCCACAAGGTTCACCTCTAGCCCCATTGGACAACTGCCGTGGTCACATTGCTCCATTAGGGGACATCTTCAACATTACATTTTCCAACAAGTATTAAAGTTCAAGCAAGAATGTAGGGGATTAATTTTACCAGTTACTCTTTCTAAGGATCTTTATTGATATTTTTTGTTATCAAAATACATCTCTAATAATTTGCTAATTGCAGAAAATAGCTTACATAGATCTTGAAGATTAATTAGGAGATATATTACAACAAATTCAAAGATTAAATCTGCCACATAAATATTAAATATTGTATCTTGAATGATTAAAATTAGCTATTGTTTTCCTTTCATTATTTCAACAAGCTGTTGAGGCAGGTCTTTGGTCTCAGAAAGAATTAAACACTAGTATCCTATAAAGACTTCCTGGGTCTTGGCAATGGATATTTAATTGGCTGTCTGAATTTGACAATTAGGAATTTAGTACCCACTTTAAACATAGCCCAATTTATTTAATATTACACTTTCATTAATTAAATCTTATTTTAACAATTTTCAGTTTGTGGCTCTAGTGCAATTCAAAACATCCCCATTCTGCCATCAAGGATTTGGCAGAGCTGATGAAACTCTAGAATATTAGTCAAAACCTGCAGGTTTTATCTTATAAATGAAACAAAGTGAAAGGAAACCACCGTTGCTTAATCTATTATTTTATCTATTATCTATATGTTGTAGAGAGTTCTCGCTACAACTACTTGAAAGGACACTGTAGAGAGGTTGGTGCTGGTCTCTTCTCACAGGTAATTAATGACAGAATGAGAGGGAATGGCTTCAAGCTCCAACAGGGTAGGTTTAGACTGAACATTAGGAAAGAATTCTTCACGGAAAGAGTGGTCAGGCATTGGAATAGGCTGCCCAGGGAGGTGGTTGAGTCACCATCCCTGGATGTGTTTTAGAGCTGTTTAGATGTGGTGTTGGGGGGTATTGGTGTAGGGGAGAACTTTGTAGAGTAGGGTAGATGGTTGGACTCAATGATCCCAAGGGTCTCTTCCAGCCTAGACGATTCTATGATTCTATGTTGCTTAATCTATTATCATCGAATTATTACCATCTTTATATTCACCATATATTAACATTATTTGACGTTACTTTAAATTTCCCTACACTTTGTGTGCCTTTCACAGAATCACAGAATCATATGGGGTTGGAAGGGACCTCTAGAGATCATCTAATCCAACCCCCCTGCCAAAGTAGGTCCACGTAGAGCAGGTAGCCGGTCCACCACTATAAATTTTGTCTATTTGGAGCTTATGTACTACATTAGATTAAGCTTCACCACAGGCTTTGTCCTGTACTTTCAGCCGGTATTAAACTGTCATGTCATAATGAGGTAACAGTGTCACTATAATCTCAACAAATAAAGGCTTAATATAGTTTCTGAAATAAATTGAAAGACTCCCATTAACTTTCACTATTCATCAGATTGTCCCTAAGTATTCATTATGAAGTTTGTTAATCACAGAAGCAGGATAGGGTTTAACTGAACTGATTTGACCTTGCATACCTGAATGACTGTTATAAAATGCACAGATAGTTTGGTGAATCTCTTTGGTTTAATTTTCTGTAGCTTGTATACATAGTCATAGCAATGCGGTGGGCCTTTTTCTTTCCTTTTGTTTTTTTTTTTTTTTTTCTTTCATTTTACAAGAAGGAAAATGCACATGTGTAAGTGTGGATTTGAAATGAGACATTTAATGTGCATTTCTTGTATCATTATATGATACTAATACAAATATACTAATACAAAAATACAAATATATATATGAAATACAAAAATAAATATATATTTTATGTCAAATGCAGAAGAGATTAAGAAATGTCAGGTGTAATAGTAAGGCTATATTCCTAGTTAGCATCAGCAACTATTCGGTAGTAGTGCAAAAATTAATTACGCTGTTGTTTTCTTACTCTGTTTCTTTTTAAAGTGGATTTGATAATGCAACTAGCTGCATTGTCTGTTTGACATTGATATTCTACGTGCACAAGGAATAGAAAAAGTGTGTATTAATGGAGACCGTAGTATTGTGATTTTCCAACAGCAGAATAAGAATGGATTTGAAGAAGAGGAAATATTTCCTGACTCCTAGTGCTTTAGCTGCAGGCTGATAAATAGTGTGGTTTGGAATCAATTTCAGCATTGATCTGAAAGATAATCCTCCTCACAACAACCACATCCTGAGGTTTTTACTGTCAGGTGTGAAAATGAATGGCAGGTTCTAAATAAATAAAAAGAAAAGAAAGAGAAAACGGAATGAGGCCTACAGAGAGAGGGGTAGTTATTTGTCTGTCACACATGAGCTAATACTCTGCAGACATTTACTTAGAAAAAAAGTGAGCTGTACACGGAAAGGGTATTTATTTCCTTAATTGTCCAAACGATGCTCTGAAATTGAAGAATCAATCATGTTTATTGTTATATGTGGGAAATTAAAAATATACAGTATACGGTAATTTAACTTGTGGCATAAGGAATCCATAGTACACTTCTAATCGATATTCTGTACTTCATGCTAGCTTGGTCATGTAGGGCACCGGGAAGGGAAGAAAAAGCTATGGACGTAGACTCAGCTGTTCAACTTGGAAGGCTTTTATTCTATAAATGCTCCACAACAAATAAGGATTACAAGAGGTACCTGAGAGAATACATGTTACTGTTTGGAGTTGGAATGTGTTTAATCCAGTGTCTAAGAGTTTCTGGGAATCAGAAATTAATAGTTTTAGCTTTCCAGCTAAAATACTGTAGAAGAACAAAAGAAAATATTTTCCTGTCCTATCAAAACATGAGAAGCTCATCCTGTCCCGTAGGCCACAGCTAAATGGAGTTAAGGTAATCCATTCTATCTAAACCCTTACCATCCTAATTTCTTTGTCACGTTATCATACTTAGTTGAAACACAAGGGTGTTTTTCAGTGAGACTCAAGTGAATTACACTTCTGACAAGTTGAGCAAATGTTTGCCTGCGGTACAGAATGTGTCCACACCACAACCTTCAGATCCTGTTTGAACTTGATGTCACACTGTGAACTAGTTCAATGGCATGAGAATTCAGGGACAGTAGTTTCACTCCCCTTATCTAAAGTGTCCCAAGATTTTGGAATATTATGTCTCTGCATCCAAACAATTTCATTTCTTTCAGACTCAGCAAAAACCATTAAAATGTATCTGGTAAATACAGGTAGTTCATTACAATAACTATATCTTTGTTATAAATTATGATATCTTCTTTCTTGCATCATTTAAAGCACTTAAAAAATGAACAGTGGTGATATTTGAAATGTCATGCAGACGTCTGAGTTTGTCCATCACCAAAATGAATTTGATTTCACATCTGAGATACTGCATCAGCATTATGCCAACACTGGTAGCCAGTATTGTAGTGGTGAACTGGTGTTCCCATTTCAGGGCCTCCTGCTTCCCTGCAAAAAGTTTCCAAATTGGGTTAAGATTGGTGCTATATTTTATTATCTCAGGTTTTCAGGAGCTTTTTGAATATTCTTCAATATTCTTCTCAATATAATTCACATATTATTCCACTTTCTAAGATGATTATTACCACGTGATCCAGTTTTTCTTCAGTCCGGTAGAACATCTACCTGCAGTCAAAAACCTGGCCTCTGTGAAATGAATGGGAATTTTGCCACAGACATAGTAATGGCCATGATTTCACTACCTTTCCTACCTTTAATGAGGATCTGCTATGGTAGCGAGACAGAACAAAACTACACAGGTTTTTCTGATGCAGGTCTCAGTGACTTATTTCCATTTCAAAGTTTATAGTAGTTGAAGAAGTGCAAACTGTCGTATTTCCTGAGATATGTTTCAGTAAAGCTAATCATGATGCTTAAAAGCTAGGTGATGATATGCACTGTATGTAACACAAAAATATTTCTACTCAATCTTTTAATACAGCAGGATGCTTTGCAAAATTAGAAAAGAGAGGGAAAAGTTTGTAAGAACACTACTGACCAGTGAAATCTGTCTTTTTGGAAGTGAAACTGGAATATAGAAATAATTTGAATTATGCAGAATATGGAGATTAAATAATACAAGACAAACTGATGAGGGATTTTCAAGTAGCAAGAGAACAATTACGTCTTTGGAATTTGGCCAGGACCGTTATCCTGGGAATGATATTCTTACAAGTCACTATGAATTCTTCTGTGTTTCGTAGTCATCAGGACCTAATTTTCATAACCTCCAGTGGCAGCATGTTTGCTCTTTCTGCTTTGGGAATATTAGATTTTAAAAATATCTGAATAATTTTGCTACTGCTTAATCTTAAAGCCTAACAGAGATTTAATTGATAGAGAAGATATGTCAGCAAAGGTAGGGTTGTTACATTTGGCTGTAAACAAGAACCATGCCTCGTCTACATACCTTACATATTAAATTGGATAACAAACTGCTGTTTAATAGTGTATCTGAAGCAAGCTGTTGTTTTCTGTGAGTATATAAGTAAATTTGACGTTTATTAATTCTTACTTTTGATCCCTGTTGGGAAGTGCTGACTTTCATTGCTGAGTGAAATAGTTCATAAGTGCCAAATTTTACTAATCCCACATAAACCTGTGTGCAAACATCAGTAAATCAAAATTTACATTGGCATAAATAAAACAATCTCACTTCAACAGTTAATTTCAAGGTGAAGTATACTCAAAACAATTTTATTGTTACAAATAATAACTGAAGCTATTGTGCTTTTGATTTTCAGTTAACTTGACTGTAATAGTGAAAAAGCACACAAAAGGAAAGTGAAAATAATTGTAGTGCAAATAATCTAGGAGTAGTGCTGGCAAAAAACCCATTTTATTAGATGCTTAACTTCTTTCTGGGCTTAGATGGTGATATTGGCTTTTAGATACTGATGCGAGTCTGCATTAATATTGCTGGTTTTATAGATTTAATTAGTCATATGCCCCTTCGATTCCATTAATGTTTTTTATTGGCTGAATCAATACAAATTGTATTAGTGTTTCAAAGCATGAATATCAATTCTGGTAGGCTTTCTGCTAATACTTGAACTTTATGGCTTATATAGAGGAAATGACTTTTACTTTTTTCAGATTTTTAGAAATTTTTTTTTGCTTCTGTGAAGGAAATAATTTCATTATTCAATAATTCCCTTCTATGAAGTGAACCATGTCTGAGTATACTACTCCCAACATGCTAATTCAGATCAAAAAAATTTAATGTTTTGGAGGGTGCCACCTGATTAAGTTTGTGCCTGCATTGTAATAATGTTTAGAAGAAAGAAAAAGGAGAGCCGGTAGGGTGGAATGAAAACATAAGTGAGGAAATTAGAATAATAAGAACTATTGGATGTGAGATAAAAAATATGCTTTGCAAGGACATTAGCTTGGAAGTGGAATGGAAAGTACTTGTTACTTAATATATTTTCATGAACATTAATGTTGCATTGTTGATCCATCTGAATCTTTGCCAGTTGCTTGATGAAGATCTCCGTGAGTGACAGGGAACAATGGTGATGAAATTAAAATCAAATTTAGACATGAATATTTAATAACGACATAATAACATAAGACTGGAATAGTGATTTAAAGTAGAGCAATGTACAATGAGTGCTGAGAAGTTGCACACCAAAATGAAAATTCCTGGATGCCTTTGTGCCTAATTCACAGTGCCTCTGGAAGACTTTGAGAAGGCTGGTTTACATTAAAGAGTGCAACAAATTCCTTCATTATTCACAAGTTTTTCATTGTGCTCAGCTGCTTTGCAAGAGGAGCATGAGCAGGCTCTCCAATACTCCCTCCTCTTTACCATAAGGCTTTAATAAAGCATTGTGGAGGTAGATTAGCTAAATAGAGTTCACATGCTTTATGCATGCTTACCTGTGCTTGCACCGTTGCTCATTATATCTGTAAGATAATAGGAATACTAGTAATGCAATTAAAATGGAACTCTATATTTTCTGCTGCACAGGCATACTATTATAACGGTGTTTTTAAATAGGAAATTGACAAACTTTCTTTGGAGCTATTGAAATTATAAGGGTTTATCTTTGTGTTTGATTGAACTGAATATTTCTAAGACAGATCTTTTGGCTACAGAACTGAGTACTTTTGAAACAATCATAATTTGACTCCCATTTTTTAAAAATTACTTTGCTGTGAGTCTTGGGCAGATCTGTACAACAGCCAGAATTACATGAATCTAATCCTGGGCAGAGTCTTTCTGCAGCAATCATGTAAATGTAAATGAAGAAGCTAGTCAGTTGATAAAATTATTTCCTCTGAGTCAACTGCGGAATCACTCCTTTAGCAGCTTACTAGTAGAAAACTGAATGTTTGGCGGAATTGCCTTTAAGAAGAGAAGCAAAATGGAAAGCACCAATCAGTGTTACCTATTAAAGAACCCATTGCTTTTTTAAATCAGAGCTTTCAACTCTAAGAAACTTGTTAAATTCAAATTATATCTGTATTAATGACGTTCATTTATATTCTAGGGTAAATTGTGACTCTGGTTAGGCAAGGCAAAAATATCTTTGTGACCTTTCCTCTCCCATGTAACGCTGCAGAGTCAGCCATTCTCTCTACAGTTGCTTCTATCCCAGGGCGTCTTTCAGCTTTTCTGGAAGGAAGACCTGTATTCTCTCTCTCCATGTCTAACAAGCCACCAAAGTGGCAGAGGAAAAGTAAGTTATATCCTGAAAAGAGTGTATATATTTACATGAGGTTGGGCTGGATGACTTCCAGGGGTCTCTTCCAATCTAATTTATTCTATGGTTAAATGACTTGAGCTTTCATGGTGGGTTGTTATGGCTATCTTAGCAGATGTGTAGCATCTTGGGAGTGTGGTAATAATTGTGGCTATCAGTCTTACATCTTTAACTTTTAACTCATCTGGATAAAAAGATACGATATGATAAAATAAAATATTGAGAGAGAGGAGGAAACAAGGGACATAGCCCATAAAAAAGACCTAAGAAATTAGTTTATTGACTAGCTACTTCGTTCTCTTAAGTCAGCAGAGTCCAGCTGATGGCTTGTTCAAATAAGCTCAAGTGCTTACCTATTGCCTGCTGCCTTTGGTTTGGAGGAGGTACAAAATACCTGCTTGAGAAGTTCAGAAATAGCTGACAAGTTCCTTTTGCATATTGCTGGATCAGAGTTTGTAGCTGATGCTTTATCATAACACATGAGTACTGCTGCTGCCACTACAGGGACCTGACAGGGAATTTCAACACTGGGACCCACAGAGTCACAGAATGATATGGGGCTGGAAGGGAGCTCTGGAGATCACCTAGTCCAACCCCTCTGCCAGAGCAGGTCCACCTAGCGCAGGTTGCACAGGAACGTGACCAGGCAGGTTTTGAATGTCTTCAGAAAAGGAGACTCAACCACCTCTCTGGGCAGCCTGTTCCAGTGCTCTGCCACCCTCTAAGTGAAGAAGTTCCTCCTCGTGTTTAGATGGAAGTTCCTATGTTCAAGTTTGTGCCCGTTACCTCTTGTCCTGGAAAATTAAACTGGCCCTTGATCTCCTGATCCGTGGCCGGTGGGCAGCAGGCGCCCACCTCTTGCGCAGTGGCACTGGCAGCACCCACTGCTACACCTGCAGTTTCTGTTGGCCCTGGACCTGTCCCATGTGATTGCCAAATTAAACCGATTTACAGGTTACCGGGACAGTAGCATACCATTTGGCAATATTAGAAAAAATGAATATGACAAACACAAAAGATTTCTCATGTGCATTCACTATATTGAGTAGATACTGATAAACTTCTAAGCTGCTTTGGATTTACATGAGTTAGGTGAAAACTATGGCTTCACAGTTTTAATTAGTGTCAGACTCCCAGCCACCCTTGGTCTTCTTATTATAGCAATACATTCAGTAAAAGAGGAGCAAAAAAACAACATGCACTTGATGTTTCTCAGAAATATCATTGATTTATCCTGTATTGGCAGCTGACCTCCTGGACAGGATTCAGAGCTTAGGAATATACCAAGATTGATTTTACATTTCATATGGCTTACTATTTTATTTACAACAGCACAAATAGCCTTGGATATTTCTGTACAAAAATAACATGTTCTATGTATCTGATAAAACTGTTCAGTTCCTAGGAGTGCAGCTATCAACACTTACAAGTAGCTTTTCATTTAGACGTAATACACTTGAAGACATTTTTTGCAAGATATTGTACAACTTACATCATTGCCTCCTCCTGTTCCATAATATCAAATCTAGTGTAAAAGGCTGTGTCTGATGCTGCTCTTATTCTTGCTCTTAGATATAATATTCCCTTTCTTTTAACTGAAAATAATTATTAGAAGAACAGTTTATTCAAAGTAGGACACAATAGATGGAAACAATAATTTTCCTTTAACATATATGTGAATTTTTAATGATGTTTAATGCATCTTTAACATTCATACTATTAATGTTCTAGAATGACTTCTTATGATTGGTCTTTGTAACTACCACTGGGTATTCACAAAAGAAAGAATTTTATTTCAGTTCATTGAATTGACCCTAAACATGTGCTTCAAGTCACTTTGGAGAAATCTATGTTTCTACGGTTGTACTTTACCTCCTGGGAATTCTTATTTAAGAGCTTGTTGCTCCCTGTCTCCTCTTTAGTATGGGTCTCCCTGGCTAGAATGTGTTTCCCTTTAGTTACTCAGAATTATACAACTGGATGAATCACCAAACAGTTCCTGATCAGAAAAAAATCATGTAAGGTCATGGAACATGTAAGATGTGGTATTTCAGCAAGTTCAATGTGTGTAAATCTGTTTGCACAGATAAGGGAATGAAATACTTTCCCTTAACGTAATGCTTGGGCTTAAGCTAACTGAAACAAAATCCTTGACTTGGGTGGAGCTGACCCCAAACCAAAGATTTAATTTTGACCTTCCAAATGGAAAAATCCCATTTTCCTATCAAAATGAGAATTTTCTTGTGGTAAGGTTTATGACTTCCCATTGCAATTCCTATCAGATGAATGTGACTGGAAGTTCCCAGCCAGCTCTGCCCCTCTGTGTGCATGTGCGTGTGTCATGTGCGTGTGTGCCTGCGTGTGCGCCTGCGTGTGCTAGATTCTCTCTCTGTGTGGAGCTAGAATAGATCTATACCAGGATCCAGGTTCTGGAATCCTGTTTGGCTGATAAACTCTGGTGAAAAACTCTCTTATAATCTCTGAAGATTCTGCTTATTATTTATATTTATTGAAAGAAGTTAAATTTGCAGCTTTCCTATTTTCCTCACACAGCTTGGTAGATAATGTAGAATAGGCATACAGTTACATAGTTTAGTTTGGTCGTTAATCACCTATAGCAATTTGTGATACAGTCATATAAAATAGATTATCTGAAATAGACATTTACTTTCATGTATCACTATTGTTAGAAAATGGAGAACTGTGCGGGGCAGCCTGTAGTTCTAAAGTGTAATATCTATGTATTTTTGAGTCCAGATACTCTTTAAAGAGCCAATACATTCACTTTATATTGAATTGCTTTGCGTTGCTTTGGCATAGACCTCTTAATCTGGAGTTGATGGAATGGTGCTCAGATGGAAACTGTAGCTAACACACTTAGCTGGCAGACAAAAATTTAAGGAAAGGAAAAATAAAATGCAGCATTTCTGTTGAAAGTATGTGAGCTTCCTAACATTGCACCCTGTCATTTGGAATGGCATTGAGAATAAAATCTATGCAATCATGACTTAATTCTAAATTAAGGACAAAGATTTTTTTTTTTTTTCTTTATATATATTTCTTTTAATATAGCATTTCTGTGACGCTTTCTGGTAGAACTGATAACTTTGCCAGCTTTATGTCTTTGTTATTTGGACCAAGCATTGGTTTGTGTCTGTACCATTGAAATCTCTTTGAAGCTCTTTGAAGCATGGTATGCCCTTCTGTGCCCTCTGTGGTGTTCGCTGGCATGACAGGTATAGCACAGCCTTTTGCGCCTCCTGTGCCAGATGCACCGGGCATATGGCAGGTTGATCTCAGTGTCCTGCAGAGATCAGAATGTGCTTTATGCCAGCCTGTGGCCGCTGCTGTAACTTGTTTATTAAACATGCTATGAGCTGCCTTATGCTGTTCAAGAGGCACGGTGGCAGAGAGTGGTCACAAAGCCATTGTGAAGAGAAGGGCCATCCACTTTGTCAAGGGATATTGCTGTCCTTGAGCAGCTATATGCATCTAGATTTTCAAGGAATGAAGGAGACGCCTGCCTGGGATGTGTCCCAGCACATGTCTTTCAGGCAGCTACAGCTGCGCTACAGCTGTAGTCCAGGTCAGCCCCAGTCACAGCAGGGAAGTCTGGGACCCATCAGGGCCAGCCTATCCTCATGGGCATGCAGACTTCTGGAAAAGAGTGTCTCCATTTCTAGGTGGAGTCTGGCAATCCCAGACTCATACCAATATATCGTCTTTAAGTCTGACTGAAGGGAGGTATAAGATATACATGTTTGAACAAGATACCTAGAGTAACACAGAGTGCCATCTTGGCCATAAGGATAAGCGCAGATGAAAAATCAGAAGTATTCTCCTCCTCCCAGCTCCTCAAAATACCTAATAAATACCAAGTATACTTTCAAAATATACTTGACATTATATTTACTGAGACTGCATTTTTTCACACTTGTAAATATTGATATCAGAAAGAAAAATATATTATAACAATGACAGATGTAAGTTCAGATAACTCTCTCGTCTTAAACTGATTTGTGTTTCAACAAAATTTGAAACAATTACCTGATGGCCAGGACCTTAGCACTTATGTATGTTCCACCTCTGCTTTTGTAGCACTGGGATAACTGTACAGTTCAGGGGCAGGCAGCTCCCTTGCGTAGATGCAAGGGCCAGCTACAAGCTCATCCAACAAAATGTATACTCTAAGGAAACAGTAAATTGCAGAGATTGCTGGCCATCTCCATGTGTTAAGATGAAGGCTCCGGTCTGAGTTTTTGGACTGAAAAAAGGAGTATATATCTCATAAAATGCTAGAATCATAGAATGGTTTAGGTGTTTCAAGCGAATTTTCTATTTTCATTTGGTTACGCAAAAACAAAAGATCAGGTGTATTTGTGCTCTCACACGTGTGGCTATTCCAGTGGGTGGCTTGTATATCCCATTATTAGTTTTCTCTGCCGTTGGTTTCAACCAATCTGTATGCTTAGGAGATGAATGGTGGCCTTAATATTGTATTTTTCCACCTGTCTGCCTGTCAGTTTTCATATAAGTCTATTTTATTGTTTTATCTACATTGGTTATAAACTGAGACAAGAATTGTATATGTTGGTTATTCACTTGTCCAGCACTTAGCGCAAGAATGCTGGCAGCACTAAGTATGCCTAAGGCACCATCACAGTTTTAATAGCTACTGTTCTTCTAATACCAATTACAAGTATGTACATTGCAGTCACTGAGCAACACTTGTGAAAAGCCTCTTGTTCTTCAGCTGCTTCTAGATTGTTTCCTACAGGAAACTAGAAGAATGGTGTTTGTTTTGCTGGTCACAAATAGAAATACATTTTGCTGGTTGCAGTAGAAATACATCACAGAAGGATGAAACAGAATGAGGCCTGGAATATCCGAGGCACCATGTGAAGTAAATCCTTTTAGCATCTTTTCCTCTCTCCCCTGTAATAGATTCTCTTTGTTTCCATAGCTGCACCAATAATAAGATCATATCCATCTCCTGGTTTGATTTACAGGTCAGATTTCTATCTGATCTTAGATGTTTGAAGCCTTGCAAGAGTGTCTTGACAGCAGGGTTTATCCACTGGAACTGCAGAATCCAGTTATTATTTACCCACCGTAACGATCTCATCCACTTGGTGGTTACAACAAGAGTTGAACAGGAAAAGGAAGAAACAATTTTGTATTTCCCTTCACTAATTCTGTTTCCACTCTCTCTCAGTGAAATTCAGTGAAATTATCATTCGAATGTCAAAGCCTTTCTTCGTTTACAAAGATGTTTGTCAGAAATGTAGTCTAAAACACCTACTGGGTATTTTCAATAAGACAGTGGACCCATTTTGTCAGTCTTGGTGAATGAACCACAGCTACTCCATTTCTGTAGTTGCATGAAATGCAAAACAGGAAGATAGCTGGTTTCCTCAAACTAGACATCTTTAATTTTAAATAGTACCAAAGAATGCCATACTCATTTTTTAGAGTACTCTGTCTTGGTCACAGGCTCTTAATGATTTCAGCATTTATGATGTACTTGGTGTCTTCTCTAAAAATTCATTATAGAAGGTAAGCTGTGATTCAGGTTTATTTTGTTAAGTATCTAAGGCTTTGAAAGGACAGAGGTGTAACAGAACAGAGAAAGTTGACAGAATAACTCTTATGAAATACTTCTTACTGACAGCAAATTCTGACAGTTACTTGTGAATGAAAATATGTGTTAATTCATTCACTCACATTAAGGTATGCCTTACTGCTTAAAATGCTGAAGGAAATGTAACAGACTGTTTTCTAACGCATCCATAGTGACCAGAGATTATTTCCCGGCACAGCTGTGGTACAGCATCAGTTTTTACGGCAGAAATTCCAGTATTCAAGGCTTTACTAACACTACTTTTACATTCTTTTGAGTTTTCATATTTTGTTTTTCCATTTCTTTTTTTGGTAGACTTTCAGAATATTGCCATGTCACTACTGATGACAAACCAGAAATTTTAGTAAGCTTGCAGAAGCGTAGTGCCCTTGCTTTATCCCAGTTTGTTCAACTCCATGCTTATTTGCAATGAGAGAAGTCCATCTTTTTCCATTTAGTGGATCTTACTAACTAATCTTGTTGCAGAGTTTTGTGAACTTCCTCCTTTCATCCAATACTTATCTTACTGCCTTCCCCTGAATAGGCTGTACAGCTAGAGACAACTCTATAGGATGCCAGTTTCTTATACCCAGGGCTCTGTGCTTTAAAACTGTGTGTCTGCTTCGCATCTTTTGGTCAAAATAGGGAGCTCACGAGACCATAACTGTCTCTTCTAGCCAGACAAGTCTATTCTGAAGATAAAAGAAAATGAAAAAGCAGGATTATTAGTATTATAGTCAGTATGTCTACTCTGATTCTGAGATCAAAGACCCAAAATTTTTCTTTTGACGTTGCATGTGTTTTATAGTGTGACACTGAAGATAAAAAAGTTCTGTTCTCCCCAAGAGGAAAGAAATCATGCCCCAGGACCTCAAGTGGAAAATATAAACTTAAGGAAAAATAATTACAGATTAGAAAAGGAAAAATGGAGTCAGTTTTCCTTTTGCTAAATCTAATACTTTGAGTTTTGGAATCATAAAGGTCTGATGATGTACCTCTTAGCTGCTTTTTTCTATTATTTTTCATTTGTTTCCCCTTAATTTTTTTAAGGGGAAAAACAGTCTAATTGCCTTCTTTTATATTCAGTTTCCTGCATTTACTTGTAGTATATTAACTATTTCTTTAAAAAAAAATTAATCAAACAGCATTTGCTCTGCAAAAAAATTTTTGGTTTTTTCTGGAGTGTTGTGCTCTCCTGCAGACGCAAGTGAACAGGTGTTTGCAGTGGTTACCTAGGAAAGCCAGCACAGGAACATGTGAAAACTGAAATGATCAACACAAAAAGAAGCAAAAAAAGTGAACAAGACAATATTATTATTGTAAAAAATGGAGAACTTCCAACACACACTTGGCTGAAACTATTCATATGAAGACAAGCAGCTGTGTATTCATAAAGTTAAGATCTAAGCATGAAAAAAGAGATTGGAAAAAGTTGATTAGAAATTTTTCAAGAAGGAAAATTGTCAGTCTAGTATGAAATTACTCATTAGTTGAGGAAAATGTTGGAAACCCATCTGCTTTGCCAATATTTGAGCTCGTTTACCAATGTGAGGCACTTGTATAATTTTTAGTTTTCATGATTTGGAATGTTTAGAACCAGGTAAATCAAAAAATAAAATTACAGTCTCTATCAGAACTACTTCTGGGAATGCTTCTGAGTTTTGAGCATAATGTCAGTCATGTTCTCATGGGTCAGGATTCTTCTCCAAGAGCAATACTTTCAAACAACATTAGAGAATATATATTGTATTCTTCTGCCCTTTGGGCGTATTATTTTGTCGGGATTTCATTTTATTTTATTAAAAATGTACTTCAGCATCCTTTGGATATAGATAATTAGGTGATATATTGAAGCTGTCTGTAAAAGCAGGCCCTCAACAAACTGACATTATATATAGTGCCACATGGATTCAAAGAACAGCTTCCATTGACTTCAGTGGCAGCTGTGTTTCTTTTTTCTTTCTTTTTTCTTCTTTCTTTCTTTTTTCTTCTTTTTTTCCCCTCAGAAATTAGATCTCAGGATCTAAATTGAGCACTTAAAAAAGAATAATCCACAATTGCAGACCACCTCATGAAGTGTTGTCGAAGAGCATCTAGAAACAAATCTCTAGAACAATGTAGTCTAAAGCAGATATCAGATATGGTGTATGTAAGCCTACGTATTAAGAAGTTTAGCAAAGCTGTCAGAAGAGCAGGAGGATAATAAAAAGGAAAGTGTTAAGCAGCCCCTATGACAGGTTGTAGTTACTTTGTTTTCTCACTATTGACCCATGCTGAGACTGAATTAACAGCTTAAGTAACATTCAACATGAATTCACTACACTCTCCACTTTGTCCTTCTCTTTCGCTGACCTACCAGCATTTGGCATGATGTGTGTCAAACTTCCCACAGTTCAGTAGATTTGAAAGAGTCTGGGTCATATGTTCATTAATTGTGGTTTTCTCTCTGGAACCCAGAGTGTAATTAGAGATCTACTTAATGTGATGGTAACTGTTAAAGTCAAGCTATTTGATCACTTCATTCTTGTTATAAAATTGTTACAATTCTAAACTATGCATGCAGAACACTCAAAATTCCTATTAAATTAATTTAATTAAAGTTTGATTTATGGTTGCAACAGTTTCTGGAGCCTGAAAGCTAAAAGCATATCTTACATTTAAAATATTTTAAAAGTTAGTGTGTCTCATTTTCTTATTAGTAAAACGTAAGTTACATTATATAGAACCTGATAATATTTTTAATATAATTCAGGAAATGCAAAAATAATGTAGCCAAAGTGATTTTTAAATGCTGATGTTTTCAGCAATATTGAATATCAGACTGCTGTCCTTTGCATTTGAGCATGGAGTGGAGAAAAACATTTCTTAATGGTTAGAAATCAGGAGCTCTGGGACCTTTTCTTGGCTGTGATGCTGACTTGTGTCTGGTAGTTTATATAACTCCTCTGTGCTTCTGCATCAATAAAATGGGCAAACCTCCACTTAATTAGTATTTGCAAAATCCTTCAGCATAATTTGTGATCTCAATAGAGAACTCTGTTGGAAAGTCTATTGAAGATGTACTCAATATTTTTGGAAGTCTTACTTTTTCAATTATATACCTAGATGGCAGATGTTTTTGAACATCAGACATGACTTTTGAATTCAAAGAGCTTTTAAAAATCTGACTAAAATTGATAGTTAATATGTGCATTGTCCACAGAAGTACTATGAGTAGTTACATATGTAAGTCATGGCAGGAAAAAAAAAACTGCATTATTTGAGAAGCAACATTTAAGCATGCACTTCATTACTATATTCTAATGAGTACATACCAATCTCTTTCATCCCATACTAGGAAGTCCTTTCATATAGAACCTTTTCCTTAGAAGATGCGGGTGATGTGTGAATTTGTTTTGTGAATAAAATTTCTCATTGCACTGAAAAGTTGTTTTAGGGCCATAAGTACGTAAGTGCCAAATTGCTATTGCTTCATGTGGAAAAATCAGTGCAGACTGTACATGAAGTGAAGGATTGTAGAAAATGTACTAATGTACTTCCCAGAATAGTAGATGATATGGAAATAAGAAATTTTTTTAAATTTTTTTTTCTTCTCCTGCAGCTGAGTGTCCTGTTATGTCGAAATGACAATTTGTACATTTTGTTATTTCACCTACTCTGCAACACCATTGAGAATTTATTTGCTGTATTTTGCTGTATTTAATTTCCCTGATTCTCAGCTGGTAATGTGTTGTCGTTGAAAGACTTGCCATGGTATTTTTTTCCTATGATTCATGAAATTGTGGGAGTTTAATTGATTGACATTAACATGACTTGATCTTTACATTGAAAAATTATTCTTTTTGACCTTGGTAAATGTTGTATTGAGTTTTGAGATGTCATCACAAAGAACTTCTAGTGTTCTGAGATCTTGTGTTTCCCATTGTCTTGCATTTCCATTTCAGTGTACATTTCAGTGTAGTCCTGCAATTTTTGGTAAAGTCCAGATTTGTTCTGCAAATAGAACGCTTGCAGGATCAGACCCGATGGCTTCTTTTGAAAAGTTTACTTCTATTTTTTAAAGCAAAGAAAGTCAATTTATCTTGATTTGGAACCACTAAGTGTAGATAGAAATTAAGAGTTGAGAGATTGTCAGCAAGATCAGCAAATGCTTTGAAAATTGATTTTGTAAGTCACCGATCTTTAAATTTTCCATAGAGTATTTTCCCAATAAAGAGAATGGTAGCCACTGAGATACTAACATTGATATAAAGCTGAAACAAGTATTTTTACTTGATTTTTGTTTGCTCTTTGTCATTATGATAACATCTCTTTGTAAATCTTGAGTTAAGGCAAGAACTGGACTTGAAAGGGAACAGACTGAGAATGTACCTGTTTTGCACAAGATGGCACTAACCTTGAAAAAACTAATGGATAAATTTTCCATTTGGTACTGGTTGCACTATAGAACACTTAAAATAACTGGATTGAAGAAAATTAATGTTTGACATAAAAGGCAACATTTCTTTCTATTTTTTATATTCAAGAATCTCATAGCACCTTTTCAAAGGGAAGTAGCATTCATTGTTGTTGCCAGTGTTGAAATTATGTCCTTTTAATATTCTTTAGGAGTTTCAGTAACAATAAGCTGCCTAAAAAGAGATACTTTGCATTGTAATGACAGACATCTCAATAAAAATATATTGACTTTGCCATATGGACTTCCTCAATCCAAATTAATTTAAGCAGACTTTCTAGAAGTTGGATAGAATGGTGTCTACTTGACGTGAAATGCTATGTGATAATGTTCCTGTATGCTATTTAAAGGCTGACTTCTTTCTTTAAAGAGAAAATTGTTACATTTCAGAGTGAGCAATGGAGTCATTTCCGTTCTGATTAACAAAGTGCAATTCTTACACCTCAGAAGAAATTTCATCATTGCAAAATGAGGGAAAAAAAGACAATGAAGAACACAAGGAGTCAGATGAAGCCATAAAAAAGATAATAAACTGTATATTAATTTCATTATATCGATTCCATGGTATCCACAGTTTAAAAAGAATAAAAGAAAGCTTAAGAAAACACCAAGGAAGCAAACAAAACTTATATAAGCTTTATCAAAGAAGACACGTGGGACCAAAGAATCTAAATTAAAATAGACAAGCAAAGAGTTGAGTGTATAAAAATCTAAAAGGGTAATTATTCATTTTCTAAAGTCAAGCAGTAGCCTGAAGCTAAGAAATGAAAGTTTAGGTGAGTTATTAAGAGTAGGCACTTAATATCTGAGCAGTAGAATAGCCTACTGAAAGGAATGGTTCTACTACATAAATGTAGATACTTAATAGCAGGCTAGGAAAAGACACTATTTGACATACGAGGCACTGGACAGATTGCCCAGAAAAGTTGTGGATGGATGACTCTTGCCTGGAGGTGTTCAAGGCCAAGTTGGATAGGATTTGAGCAACCTGATCTAGTGGAAGGTCTCCCTGTCTGTGGCAGAGGGGGTGGAACTAGATGATCTTTGATGAACTAAAAAGTTTCAAGAGGGAAGAAAGAGCAATTGTTTTAGTTTTTTCCATAAAAGTCAAATTAAAAACACATTTTCAGATGGTCTCTAATTTTTCCCTTCATATTCCCAGTGCCTTATTTGCCCTCACAGTCTGGGTTTTCTAGTTAATGCAAGGGTATGCAAAGTAGCAGTGGCCAATACTGCTTCTGTCATTTTTTTCATCATGATTTATAAAATCTGCAAGAAAAAACCAGCTATTTTTTATTGTAAGTAAACTGTCAATATATTTAATGTGCAACTCCAGACCAGCTCCATTCCTGAACACTGTACAAAATACCTAGATCACTAATTGTAGAGCAGTGGTAAAACATGCTTGCATCATCTTTCATAAAAAGTAAGCATTTAGTATGTTAAAACTTTGTGTAAACTGCTGAAGTTCAGAAGAAGTTGAACAAGTTGAATAGATTTCTCTGTATAAAATAATCAGCAGCTCCATTCTGCTGTCAGTGATGTCAGCTTCTTTTTATTTTTCAACAACTTGTGGATACAACTGGAAAATGGAATTCTATGTGGAGGAAAGAAACATTTTCTTCTAGGAATCTAAGGGAAAAAGATGAATATAAAAGAACATCACCCCTGTAAAGGTTACCCAAAGCTCCAGAATGGAGAGGTGATCAATGTGGCAAACAGAGGAACGTGAAAACGATTCTCCATAAGATTTATGATTAGAAATGTTACCTACTCAATCAGGCAGCAAAGTAGCAAACTGTAATGATTTGTCAGTTTTATAGTTTCCTTTCCTTATTTTAGAGGGTTGTTTACATAACTGATATCTGCTTTGACTTCAATAATGAAATTTTTCTCACAGTGTTCATAGATGTTGACACATGCAGTGAGGTATAATGCTTGAGAATGGTTTCCCTGTAGAGAGGGAGGCAATAAATAGAGGGGTTTTGAGTGACAAAACATTACTGAACCAACACATCAGTCTTTGAAATAATTGTTGAAGCTGGCAAGGAAGTTTGTCCTTTGTGAAGTTCAGACTTTACTCTGTATTCATTAGTACCTGTAGTGTGATACCGAGGACATAAAGTAAAAAAAAAACAAACCAAAACAAAAAACTAAAAAAAGAGAGTTGCAAAAGGAAATATGTCAATTATACAGTAAAACGCCCAACTATGTTCAGAGTTCCATGATCACTGAGCTTTATTAACTTATATAAGCATGGTTGACAATTTTGAGGGGATGGAGATTGGAGGACAAAGCTATTGGCTTTGTTAAGACTGATGGATTGGTTCAATTACAACAGCTGAAATTTAAATAGAAAGTCCTTTCACTGCTTCTAGGCTGGTAAATGGGAGAGTGAAGTAATTGAACCAAGACTGATTCCAAATACTGAAATATTGTATGGCAGTATGTGGACACCAAGTAATGTATTGGGGTCCCTTATATAGTCCTTCAAACTTCTCCCTTAATACTGTCAAACGCAGAAAGTCAAATTCTACTTTTCTGGTACAGAAAGATTACATGCTGCTGGGCTACCATCTTATTTGGTATAAAATCATGCAAATCCATTGATTTTAGTGGAATTTTTCTCCTGTGCTTAATTCTGTGTCTAAATGTGCTGACCTGAATGTTTCTGTTTATGATGGTACTCAAATCCAGCTTTTTTGAGAAGACAAGTTCTCAGTACCACTGATATCTAACTTCTAAGTTGCCTTTTAGAGAAGGTTGGTTTTTTTCTTGGAGATTGTAATTTTTTTCAAAGGAGATATTATTTTATATTCTGAATGATAGCAAGAAGATTAATTTCAGCGCTAATAGAACAAAGTTGGATATCATTAGCTGGAATCATGTACATAGTATACACTCATTATACCTATGATAAGTTTTTCTAAATGACTCCCTGAAGACTTATATGTATGGGAATATTACTTCAGAGTAACTTTAATGCTTTCAACTTGTATTATCTGGCAACCACTCACATCTTTTTAAAAAGTGAGTTATTTTGAGTACCTGGTAAGTAGTCTTTGGAACAGCATGCCTCCTATAGTGAATTTGTGTACTTGAGATCCGCTGGCAGCCCCCCAAATATCTTTGCACCATGACTGACATGTCTCTGTATCTATGTGTATTGAGGACAACTTGACCAGATGTCACTTCATTCAAATGCTGGCAGTGGTGCAAGCATTCATTTTTCAGTACAAGCAAGTTCATATTCCTCTTATAACAACTGGGCCTTTAGTGAAATCCTTTTTGGATCTCTGCACAGCTTGAGAAGTAGACTATCCTTCTGGAAAACATCTGGCAAAATGAGACATACATTTTTGCCTTAAGAAGGGTCACTAGAATGTCAATATCCAGAATACAATGTTATACATAAGGAAGAGTAGCTGTTCCTGGAACTGGAATAAATCAGAACTCAGAGTGAAGGGATGTAGTTACAAAGAATGCTGATTTATTTGTTCATCTGCTAAGGAATTAGCCTGGTAACATTTTTCTATAGATCTTCCAGGTGACAGAGTTAAACATCAAGAGCACTGGTAAAAATTTATATTACCCAACTACACTTTCCTTGGAAATCAAGCTGAAAGGACTGGCCATGTGACCAAGTGCTGTGTAACCTATGAAAATACTCAAACTTTGGAAATTATACCAAAAAAAAATCTATTTAAAGAGTCCATTTGAAACCACAGTGAAAGTCAGCTATTGAATGGGAGATCACATGGGACAGTCAGGACATTCCTTCTCACAGGTGGAAATGTGGAACCCCTGGGAATGGACTGAGAACAATTATTTCTTCATACACCCAGGAAAAAGAATAATCATCTTTGATGGCATACCTTAAGTGATGTGAGAACACAGAAACAGAAAATACAACAAAACCACAGAGATATAAATAAAAAAATACAACAAAACACAGAGATACAGAAAAAAGTATCTCTAAACCCCTGAAGTAAATTAAGAACTGAGTGGTTCCAAACAAATGAGTATAAGTCTCTGATATTTTTGTGCTCACTAATCATGGGACTATATTATGATACTAAGATTCGTGGGACTATATCATGATACTACACCAATTAGCATTTGTGTATCTGCCACTTAAAGGAAGTTTCTTTTCAGAGCTACTGACTTGTCCTATCACCCATTGTGAGTTGTGGTCATACCCTGAGGTATTTTCATCTAAGATTTTTATAATAGTAGTACTGAAGGTGAGAGTTATCAGAACAAGGAGAGTATTTATTATTTCATTGTGGAACTTATATGTGGAGAAAAGACTCGGCAGGGGAGTTGGACTAGATGATCTCTATGGTCCCTTCCAACTCTAAAAAAATTCAGTGAAAATTCAGGTGAGAATATACCACTTTGTCCCTTATAGCAGAATTACTGGTGTCTTGGCTTGTACAAAGAACATGATTGTTCAGGATACATATTTTTTTTTCTTCAACTCTTTTAGTTGTTCTTTTCTGACTGTTGAATATTTTTTTCCATCTAGCCACGAACAAGTCTTAGAAGTTTCACTTGTCTGAATACACAAATGTAATGGATAAAAATGCAACTTCTAGGAAGGGTCAAAGGGTTCTACCATATCAGTGCTTTAGTAGTTATTAGTACTTGACAATTACATTAACTGTTTCAATTAGACAGAAATCTTGCTAGTGTCCATAGCAATACCTTTCATTTCAGATGTTGATATGGTGTTGCGTTACAACTCTTAAAGGCTGACTGACTGAAGTGAGTCAGTGAGCAACTTAAAGCTTACTGGTTAAACTGTAAAAGAAATCCAAAGTAATATTTTAGCAGGTGTCTAGATATTTGAATTACTATTAAGCACTAATTTAGTTCTTGCATTAAAAAACAATGCTATTTCTCACAGGATTTGTGTGTTTGGTCCCATGGAACTGTTTGGAGGATTGGACTGTTCACCATAGTGTACAAGAGACCTGATAAAATAAAAGCTCTGGTATAAATGGTAGTTCCACATAAACTAAATTTCAGGAACATAGGGATGCAACATTAGAGTCATCATGAGTTATTTAACTGATATGTGAACTATGGTGTGATCGCATAATTAGAGAGTTTAGCCTGTAAATACAACACATAAGTAGATGCAGCTAAAAATATGTATGTGTCCTTAATTACAGTATTTCCTCTCTGAATGTTTACGTATCCTTAATGTTGCAGGGACACCTCATCTATAGGTTCAAGAAGGGCTCTGCTAACCTAATCATCCACTGGGGTGTATGTGCTGTATCACTCCAGGTGATTTAGCCAAAGGCAGAACTGAGGGAGTCAGACCGGTGATACAGGAAACTGCAGGCAGCTCCTTGAGTTTTTCTTAGAAATCTGCCTCTCCTTTTTTTTTTTTTAACAAAGAAAAAAAAAAAAAAGTATCTTTACTGTCCAGATTTTTCAGTCTGTGAATAAAGTGCAGACAGATTCTGTGATTGTGTTTAGAGCCAATTAGGATTCCCCCTGTGCTAAGAATAAAAAACGTCAGTGGGAGAGTGCTCTTAGCTTGCAGGGGCGGGAGTTGTGGACCTTGTCAGGTACTTCAGACGGATGTTCGTTCCCACTTGTCTTAGAAAGCAGATGGCAGTCCTCAGCTTATCCACTTGTATGTTCTACTATTGGCCTAACGTGTGAGACATCTTTTTTAAGTGTGAGTGGTTTTAGAAGTTGCTCTGTTGACTCAACTTAATTACTGAAGCAGCCTAGGTTGTATACTGTGAGAAATATATCTTGAGTTTTTCTTGACAAAGGAAAATGAAATTCCTTTAAAGAGAAAGGACTTAGTGATAAGTGATAGTGATAAGAGAAGAGTCATCGCTCTGGATTCTGAGATACACTATAAGGAGTAAATGGTAATGTGGAGAATCAGTTAAAATGCATAGATTTTAATACCAGCATAGGCCCCTTAGGAGTCATCAGACTTGACCTATTGAGCAGAGGTCAAAGAATTCTGCTTACTGGTTTCTAATTTATGCCCAAACCTTCTGTCTGGACTACAGCATCTCTTCAAGAGAGATGTCTGGTCACAATTTAAGGGTTTCAAATCACAGAGTATCCCTTGTGTGCCTGGGTAAATTATTTCAATTTAAACCTCTTCATGGATAAAAAAAAAAAAGATTGCAGTTTTGTTGTCTAATTATAACAGAATTTATTTCTAATTTTTAATCATTCACACAGCTCATTCTCTCCATCTTTTTTTTAGTATCGTGTTTAAAGGAATGATAGCAGAAATAATTACGGCATCCCAGCATTGATCTTGCTTATTTTATATACTGCAGTTATAAAGTGGAAATAGAGGGAGTTATATTCCCCTGCTTACATGTTCAAGGTAGAAATATTAATTCCACACATTGACAGGAGGGCTTGAAACTGAACACTCAGAGCTACAGTTAACTGAATGCTATTTTGCCTCCAGTTTCTTATGTAATATTAAATGCCCCCCTAACAAAGAATACTCTGAGGTATGATGATTCCTGATTTGAACCCATCAGTTAACCAGTTAGATATATTGCATAAAACTGTAATTTTCTTTTGAATACTGTGTATTGTTAAGACAGATTTATGTAGGGTAAATACATTTTCATAATGGTGTGTTAAAAAATGGAAAGTGGAGTACCAGCTGCCAGTGCTTAGCATTAAATTCTCCTGTGCTTATTTTCAGATTTTTAGAGCAATATTACTCATTTTAAATCTCTGTTCTGTTAAAGATGAACCGTTTTCCCCAATGAATCAAAAATGTTAAGGCTCTCATACTATTATCTTTTTTTGCCTTTTTACCACTTCTGAGGCTCAGTAGAAAACTTGTTTAATTCCCTTTTCTGTCATAAATCTTCTTCAAAGTCTGGGAAAAGGTATTTTGAAGACCTGATGTATTGTGCATCCTCTTAGTAGTCATCATGCAGCAGGCCACAAAATAATGGGTCTAATTTTGCTTTTGCTCCAGTGCAAATCTCTTGAATTTTATAGTTTTACATTTTTGCACCTCTCTGAATTTTAATTAAGTCAATATTTTTGTAAAATAGAAATGTAACAGTTTCATGTATAAACAACATCATTCCAGGTTGAAATCCTGAAAGTTTCTTCTTTATTCAAAATTACTGTATTGTATCCATTTCTAGATATAGAGTTTTAACTTGGCCAAATACTATTTATGATTGTGAGAGCTGGAGGGTCTTAGATGTATATCCCATTCAAAACAATGTCATTTTGCGCTATGAAATAATGATCAGACACTAATTTTGCACGACTTGTGGACCATCAACCTTAGCAACTTTTATCAGAATTGGAACAATTTCTTTCATGCTTCATCTGAAGACGGATCAGACCACACCGTGCAAGGCTTCTGAATTTATACTCCAGAATACTAAACATCTCCTTCATGGAAGTTCATGTTTCCCACATTGATTTTAGGGACCTGAAATAGAGATGTGCAATTGAGAGGACAAATCCCATTCTTAATAATAACATGAAAATACTTACAGAACACATTTATCAGCTTTTTTTTTTTTTTTATTTCCTCTTATGATAAGAGAGTTAACACTGTAGATCAGTTCTAAGTGGCTTTAATCTACCAGCCCCAGCACTATGCTTTTTCCTCCAACATTGGGGAAGGTAAATTGTCCATAAAATAAAGAATACCAGAGGAAAAGCTTGGGTATGAAGGACAATTTAGCCTTTTTTTTTTTCTCCTTGAAATCAATTACAGGTCAAAGGGGGAAAATGGTAGTATATTAATGTGATTGCATCTTATGTTTTATTGGATATCTTCTGAGTATGCTGTCCCATGATATTCCTAGGCTGGTTTTTTGTGAAAACTGACATTCAGGAATTTACATTTCTGGAACATCAAGGTACAGGTTATATCAGTGAAATCAGTGTGGGTTATATTTACACCGGATTTGTCCAACTCTATGCTGATTTCCCTTTTTATACTTTATGTAGAAAGAATTCATAAAAATAAAAACTGCAGTGTAGGCCAAAGATGCACTTTTAAGTAATTGGATGTTGCATTAAATTGTCCCTGGGTTTCTTTTTTAGTGATGCTTCTGCTTAGAATTGAGCCAATCTGTCTTCATATTTCCTCTTCTCTACCATTATAATTGATCTGGCAGTTCGCCACATTTAGACCCAGACAGTAATCACTTGGCATAGAGGATATTCTGCCTCCCTAATTTGACTGACAGAATAAATCCTGGTTTTAAACTGCTGTCATGTGGTTTTTATCAGTAAATAACACACATTTTATTATGGCATGTGTACATTGAGATAGACAGCTATGTCTTTTTAATGTGCCTAGCCAGCAGCAGAGGAGGAGTCACGAAAAGCAATCGCGTTTTCATCAGCTCTACTGTAAGAGCGCAAACCTTGAAAGTGATTCTTAGGAAAAAAAAAGACCCTAAAGCTTGAAAATATCTGTTGAGTTTTCTTTTAGTCATATGTGTGCTAAACTGACTAACAAGCTGAGGAAAAGGGGCTTTACACATACAGGCTATATAAGACATTGCAGTTGTTTTTTTTTTTATATTCCATACTATAATGCGTATGCAATCACTGAAAAACATTACTAGTTTTGGGAAGTGTATCTGTGCGTGTATAAATAATTTATCTATTAATAATGGTAAAGCTAATATTGTGCTTTGTTGAAGTTGCACCCAGTTCTGTTTTCCTAGGAGAGGACAAACTATTTGGATGGCATGCGTACTGTTTTCAATTATGTCCAAATAAATAATTGTTTGGTAATGAATAATCTTCTGTCAATAAACAACAAAGTTCCCACTGCCAACAATATTAGGCTAAGTCGAATCACTGTGTGCGCAAAGATCTCCCAGAAGCTCAAACTGAACCTTGTCAACACTGTTTGGGAATTAATACTGAAAAAAAAGCGAACAAAGGCAAAACGGTTGTTACATGATTGCATGTGAAACCATCTTATCAGCATCAATTTTGCTTAAAACAAACATAAATAAGTTATTACAGTAATAGAAATCAGTTCATCAGTAAAATGCATACATTTTTCACTGTATATGAAAGATTTGGATTTGCCAAGAGTAAAATATGAAATGAATCCTACCTTTCAGGGCATTAAAAAAAAGCCTTCTGAACCTATTGGAGTCAGAGGGACCTACTGAATTTACTGGATTTTTGTTTTAGTGCCTTAAAGATAGTTTTTCATCTGAGCTATAGTTTTCAACATATATGCCACGTTAAAATTTGGCCTTAAATTTTGTACTCATGCATGTGAGCCTTTTGGTACAGGGCTCTGTTGTATGTCTCTGTTTCTGTTGTATGTGTCAGCCACGGGGCATGACCCTTCTCAGAGGTATTTTACTAACCCAGGCAGATTGCCACAGGAATTTTGAATACCGGGGGAGAAAATATGCTGTTTCTGCATTGAACCAAGAACTCGTGTAACAAGCTGGATGGTGGGAAATGGGAGGGGGAGGCAAGTGAGACACATTCACAGCGATTGTATTGCTAAGATATTGGGAAGGTGCATTTTGTACCTGTTGGAATTTTTTCTATGAAATACAACTTCTTTATTCTTTGTGTGGTTTTTGGTTGGTTGGTTGTTTTTTTAAATGAAAAGAACAAAAGATTGCTGTATCTGAGCTTAGAAGTTATGAATGTCTGGACATTGTAGGCTACTTTGTGAATGATAATTTACAAAGTATATGTCTTCAACCTTAAGAATAAGACATACTGTTTGGTCAACAAGCATGTGTAATGCTAACCAGAAGGCTACTAGCTCTTTTGTTTTACCCATATTCAGGTTTTCTCCCATTAAAATGGGGTTGCTTTGCACTCTGAGACAAGTCTAACTTATGCATTAAGATCAATGAATTTCATAATTGCTTCTTGCAGAGCATACAACAGTATTGTTCAGATACTGGTTTGCAGCACCTGAGCAGTCAAGTGCACGTGATGTGTATCTTAGTCTCTGAAAAACCTTGTGAAGTTATCAGTGACCAAAAGAGGATAAAACCAGAATCTCCAGTTTGAGGCAGGATTCTTTGCCTTTAGGAAGTCCCTAATGGGATTATTTTCTCAGCATTACCAAACTATTGGAAAAATACCAGCTTCCCTTTACAGAGGGAAGCAATCAACCAGGATATACCTGTGTTTAGCCAGACCTTCTCCAGAAATTATGAAATTAAAGTTTAGTCTGAGACTAATCAAATAGTAATTTCCCCTTATTATCTTCTGTCCATTTCTTCTCACAGGTGGGGTGAGGTAGGTTGTAAACATGTAATTTAAATACCCTATATTGCAATATAAAAGAGATCTGGAGCAAACACCAGAAGGTAATCAACTGTGTTCCCTTACCTAAAACCAGAATCATTTATACCTAACCATCAAAACAGCCTGTAAATAAAAATTTGGCAGTTTCCTGCAGCTTTGATCCGGCAGTCCAAACTGAGATATGCTGTTTGTTAGACATTTGAATATCTAGAAAATCAAGCACCTTGTTTTGGAGAAAGAAGACAGGAGACCTTCAGTTTATTTTTATAACAGTGCTTATTGTATTATTGTCCATTGTTGGCAACCATGGATAAAAACCTTATATTTCTTGAAAAGAAAAGCTATTGAATAATTATTCTCTCAATTTGCAATCATAAAGCTAAAAATTTTAGCTTTACTGAGAAATCATTTCTGTCATTTTTGAATGAAAATATTTGAGTCTATTTCTCAGGTTTATGTAATTTTCTTTTAAGGAAAAGCAGTGAGTAAGACAAATCGATTTGTTAATCAGTTCAAGATTTGTCATCATTTATCAAATCCTTAATATTTAATGTGAAAAACTGTATTACTCTGAGAAAATAACATTTCAAAAGTTGCAAGGTTACTTTTCAGGCACTTAGCTCAGATGATAACTGAGAGCATCATGATGTGAGATTTTTCTTGAGTGCCTTTTGTGTGGATGATTGTATTTACTATACTGTGGAAAAAAATGATGATGTTACACACTATTGTATGTCTTTCTTTGCCCTGAAGAAACATATAATTTATAGTAAAAATTACAAAAATATTTCAGAAGCTTTTTAGCTAGAGCTACTCCTCTTGTATCACATCAAATGCTTTTTCCATTTTGAATTATTATAGCAGGTCATATTTCCACTTTCTTTTTTGGATTTGTGTCTGATGTCATAACCTGTAAAGGAAAGCAGGCTACAGAAGGCACCTATGCATTTTTATTTTTTTTTAGAAAATACAGCAATTTACAGGAAAAAGTGTACCTCTTTTAAGGGAATTTGCATAAAGAATATTACTTTAATCAAAATAAGACTTCATTATGAAGTCTGGATAAAAGAAATATATTTTGTTTAGCAGAGGCTAGCTTGTGTGTTTTAGTTTCTTATACTGAGGTACAACTGGGACATAAAAGTAATTGCCAGTGAAGACAGAAATATCCTTTGGTATTGATAATAGAGTTATTTAGGATATGAAACTTAAAGCACATTGACATAACTGAATTAAAAGATTGCTTTTAAAAGACTACTTTTAAAAGACAGCAACTGCTGAAGTTGTGGCAGGAGAGGTTTAGATTAGATATTAGGAAGAATTACTTTACTGAAAGAGTGGTCAGGCACTGGAACAGCCTGCCCAGGGAGGTGGTGGAGTCACCATCCCTGGAGGTATTTAAGAAACATGTAGACACAGCTCTCCAGGGCATGCTCTAGTGCCCAAGATTATTGGTTTGTGGGTGGGTGTGATGTGGTGGGGTGTTGTTGGTTTTGGTGTGGGGTTTGGTTGGTGGGTGCTTTTTTGTGAGG